>LPNX010446074.1:85763-127239 GCA_001517045.1 Pseudotsuga menziesii
ACAAGATCGATAAAGCTAAAAATTGGTGTAAAACCTTTTCTTTATTATAAAATATTAAAATTGATTTTTTAAAATAAAAAGAGAATTATTTATTTAGGTAAATGTTTAAAATGGTCAAAATTGAAATACCATTTTTAAGAAAAAGATGCATTTATTTGAAATTATTAATCATTTTTAATATTTGTTATTTATTTATTAAAAAATTTAATCATTTCAAATTTTCAAATTTTCCCAATTTTATACAGTATAATATTAAACAAATTGTAAAATCTATGTTATTATGGGTTTTATAATGATGATAATAGTAATTAATATCTACTTAAACGATACGGTTTATCAAATCTTAAAAATATTATTTAAATTAATATAAAATTGTATTTCAATTATCAAAATATTTAGAAAGAAACATGGTTCTTAAATGCTATAATTTTGAGAAACTGAATATATCAATCCAATATAATATATCACTTTAATATAATATATCATCATAAAAGTGGGAAAAAATAATATATATATATATAAGAAAATTGGATTCAAGTATTAATATTAAAAGTGAGTTGTATGATATGAAATATTTTTTGATTTAATAAAAATATTTAAACTAAAAGATTATATAATAAAGTATATGTTTTAAAAACACGTGTTGCCTGCATGGGTGTGGTTCATTGGTGATTCGCTTGATATGAAATCACATGTTGTAAAGGAGGTCACGAGTTCAAATCACACCTGGGCTTACCCATGACCCATGCTTGTGGGTTGTTGTGGGGCACCTAGGGTTATATTGGTAGCGGGAATGGATCCCCGAACCTTGCGTCACGCGAGTACTAGCCCTGCCCCTAGTCCCCAGTTATCAATTCCCATGATAAAATAAAATAAAATTAAAGTATATGTTTTAAAAGATGGCAAAAGTTATGATTATAAAATCTAAGAAAGACACCTATACAAATTTAATTTATAATAATATAAAAGTGGAGAGAGTGACTTTGACAAGTATATAGGAATTGATACTCATAACAAACTCAATTGGAATGTGGATAGCCTATTTTGGTCTTGAAAATAATTGATGTGGGATAAAAAGAAGTTCATCTTTGAAACTCTTGTCATCCTTGCTATTTTGTATTGTTGTGAAGTATGGGGCTCTATCCTTTCTAACGAATCTTGAGGGAAAATTCAGCAAATTGAGAAACGATTTATAATTGATAACCTCAAAAATAAAAGCAATATTCATTACCATATTCACCCGAAATAAGTGGATCTTTCCCCCATCCAAAGTATGGATATCACTAGGTACCTTATGCACAAGAACAAGATAAATAATATGGGAAAGGAGAGACTTCTTAAAATTGTTTTAAAATCAAGTGAGAACTAACTAAGCCTAAAGAGGAATTGGTGTAAAGATACAATTGTTATTTTAAACCATTGGGGTATGATGAAAATGACACTTTGACGAATATCCATAATGTCAAAAATGTTGTTAGTTCTAATTTTAGTGAGAAATTGTGGTGTAAGAAAAATAAAAATCTTATACGGAGGTCATTAACCCTATTTTGGAAGATGTGAAGTATCTCTTGGTAGTAACTAGTTTAAGGAAGAAAATAAATGCATGAGCTCTATAGTGAAACTCGGAGTTGGTATATATTCCTAAATTTTCATTGGCGGAAATAGTTTGTCATCTTTGTGAGGATTTGAGCATTGAGGATCAAAAGAACTTTCTCTTAAAGTGCCTTACATATAGCCATATTAAATCTGTGTTTCCTAGTATTTGCTACAACACAAACATTTCTAACCTCATAACTTGCCAAAACTATAGTGAGCTCTCAAAGCTTCTCGCCAAGCTTTTTAAGCAAAGGAGAAAAATTTTAAAGAAAACCAAGTAATACCCTTAAGATTAGATAAAAAAAATTAGTCTTAATAGACATTAATCCTCATCATCATTCAAATATTATTTTTTAATTATAAATTATTATAATTTTTTTAATTTAATTTTAATAATAATTATTAACAAAATTTAAAGTTAAATGTTATATATTATTTTATTTTATTTTATTATATATTATTTAATTTTATGAGATTTTGTTGAAATTTTTATTTATATTGAAAAACATATAATTTATTTCAAGTTGTGGAGTACAACTTTTTTTTTTAATTTTTTCAATAACAATTAAATTTATATTTTAGTTTTTTCAAATTGTGGGGTATGTTTTTTTTTTTTTTAAATTGTGGGGTATGTTTTTTTTTTTTTTAAATCTTATTTTGAAATATGTATATAGTTCATCAATATATATAATAAATTTTATTTTAAAATAAAATTAATTATATTCTATTTTTTTCTAATTGCATAGTATTTTTTTATACAATAATCATTTTTGTTGTTTAAATTTTTAAAAGTAAAACGATAAAGATTTAAAAATGCTATCAATTAGGTTATTTATATTATAAAAAAGATTAAATTATTTTGTGAATATCATTCCATGATTGGCCACTTGTTCAGACTAAATTTTGCTTGCTTTATAAGGATAATGGTATAAATTTTAAATAGTAGGCTCTGTATTTTATGTTTTGGAATTTACAGTGAGCTTTAGTTGGAATGATGTATTTTTTTTAAATCTAATTTTGAAAGAGTTTAAATTATTATTTTTAATCTTTAAATCGATTTAGTATCATCAAATACATGTAGCACACTAAATAAATCTAAATTATTATTCTTTGAATAATTTATTTTTTAAATTATTTTGACAAAAAAGTCAAAATGGATGTAATGAATTTTTTTTATTTAATAATTAAAAATAGTGAGAAGAATCATAAGGGGAAAAGACAAGTGGCAAAAGCTAGTAACTGAGAACTCAAGTGGTGCACGAGGCATCTTCCCCAAAATTAGGTCAAGACTCATTGTGGAGTGCTAAAGAACAGGAGGCTCATAAATGACCAAGTCCTATGCAAAATACTATATAATAGTATGTCCATTAAGCAAGCAAGAGGTTAGCGATGGATGAGGAATTGATATGTCAATTCGGAGTCTTGGTCTTCATTTCCTACCTTATCTATAAGGCATAAATGCTATGTGTGCATGTGACATTACTCCAGACACTATGGTATAGTCTTGATCCCATATTTTAAATGTAATAAGGCTTAAGGGACCAAAGGTATAACCTTGGTCCTAAGCGCAAGGTTAAAATATATTTGAGAAGGACCCGAGGTCTAGTCTTGGTCCTAATGCACAAATGTTAACATTATATGGTTTTGTGGTTTTTGATTTACAACTATATATATATATATAATTTGGCTATGGGTTCAACCATAGTCGATCCATGATTGCAAGTAATGATTGACATGTTTAAAAGCATACGACTATTTTTATGATGGTTATGAATGAGTTGGTATTGTGGTTGTGTTTAAAGCACAACCAGTCCTTAGAAGCTGTCTCGAGAATGCATCTTAGCCATCCACATGTATAACACATTTTTCAAAGGTTTTGTTAGGGTTTAATGTGTCTTGTTGTTTATGTGAACCCTTCATTTGAAGTTCTTTGGTTTATAATTGTTGGTTGCGGAAGATCTTCTGTGTCATGGCAATTCAATAGGGTTCTTGGTGTAAGACCTTCATGTTGTTAATGGAATTCCTCCTAGCTGATTGCCAAGGTGAATGGGAGGCCTTCTCAACTCTAATGGCTGCCCATAGCTTGTTGTTTCACTGCAAAACGAACCCGGTCACCCAGTCTTCAGCTTTGAACTACCTTTACTAGGTAAGAAACTACTTCTAAAACTCTACCATGAGGTTTTAATGTGTTTATAAGAAATCTCGGGTATGAAAAATGATATTAAATCATTTTTTCAGGAAGAGGAGGAATAAGGGCATCCCAGAGGAGTCGACCCCTATCCCTCTCTATAAACTCCATCAGGTAAAGCAAGACTACAATTGTTTTTACATTGTTCAAATTGTTTTTATCATTATGGTTTTGAGTGTAGTCGGTTGGTTGTAGGATTGAGAGCACTGGTGAGGATGGCGATATGGTCACCTCCTCTTAGGCCCATGTAATGTCCCAAATTTTGAACCTACCATTTATAGGCATGAGCCTATTGATCATGATGATTATATTGATGTTTTATTTTTGGGACTAAGATCCCACTGCATATGAACATGATGATTTAAGTTTGTATATTGGGTGTAAGACAATTGTTGATGATATATATGTATATATATATTTTGTGTTGGACATGGACCCTGAAGCACATGATTGATGAAATGTTTTGTGTTGGGCATGGACCCTGTAGCACATGATCGATGAGATTATTTGTGTTGAGTGAAAGTCTCTGGAGCACATGAGTAATTACATTTGTGTTGAGCATAAAGCTCTAGAACACATGAAAATAAAATTGGAAATGTTGGGCATAAGCTTTAGAGCATTCCATGTTGATGTTGAGAATAAGCTCTGGAGCATCGGATCCTTAGCCATTGTATCCCTAGGTGTATCGTAGAAGTACATCCTAGCATTTAGTGTTGAGCGAAAGCTCTGGAATTGCACTATGTTTGTAAATCCCTGCTATAGGCATCGAGTATGGGCTTTGGTAAGCGCTAGGGGTTACTGAAAAGAATTTAATAACTTCCGAGCAAAAACGGCTAGAGAAAAAAAATATTGATCATCATCATACTTATTTATAAGTGATTAAATGAAATTTCAAATTTCTATATTCTCATCAAAGTACTAAAGAGCTACCACATTATACGAGGGAAATCCAACATACAAGGATGTTTAGAGTTTCCTAGCCTAGTAGACCTTAGCCATATATCTACTTGATCTTCATAAAGAACTGTCGTTAAGTCTAGAAATCATGATACATGATGCCCGAAGACATTTGTTAAACAGGTATTTTAATACTATGTATTTTATACATAGTATGTAAAAATAATTAATAATGATTAATTATATAATTCAATAAAGAAAGAAGAGAACTCCACCAATTATTAATTATTATTTAAGGATTAATAAATAGTGAAATATCTATGAAAGACTAACTAGAAACTAGTTAAAAGTTCCTAGGTTAAGAATTGAAAATTACCGTAGTAAATTAAAAAGGGTTAAATCAAGAAATCAAGGATTTATTGATTTAACTGCCCCTTTGACTGAAAAGTCTGTCCATAAAGACTCAATCCAAGCAAAGGCTTAGGGGGGTTCTGATTTTTATGTTGTAGAATTATTATTCTGCTTTTTTTTTCTCTCAAGTGTTTTCTTGGAGAAATTTCTCCTGCAAGGAAAAGAGAGCTGATTCAGAATCTAAATACCTGTTAGGAAACCTTACCTTAGGAGCTCTAAGCTACCTGCATGTTGGAGTCTAGCTCGAGGGGATCCAGATTAGAACTAGGAATGGTTTTGGGTCATGGTTGGGAGGAACGTGGTAGTTCCCAAGTGATTTGCTCATAAGAAATCAGAGGTCAAATCTGTCTTAAATTGATAATGCTGGTTATTTAAAAAGTGTGCAGGTTCAGCCATTGAAGGATCTTCAGGAAGATAAATTTCAGGTACGAGTTATTAGTATGTCAAAGTTCATTTCTATGGTAAATATTGGCTGCTTTATGTAAAAGCTCTATTATATTTTACTAATCCTAGGTAATTAATGTTCTGCCTAGATTCTGCAATGGTTTTTATTTCTCTGCAATATTCCTGGGATGGTAAATATTATCGTAGGCTGTATATAGCTAGGTTTCCATCTTTAAAGTTTGTCTTATGTATTCTTTTAATATTCATAAATTAATACTGTAAACTAGGTAAGACTAGACCTGGTATTTTATTGTTTATCTATTATTTATATCTCTATTGACATATTACATTTGTGAGTAGAGACATGTTTTAGATTATAGTAGATTTAATCGTAGGAGTAAGTTTAAATAAATAAATATACTATATAGTTACCCTAGGGTATTACTTACAACCAGAACTATTTTTATAAGATAACTGTATATACATATAAATAAGACTATCAGGTATAGGCATATATGGAAACTATCTATGCATTTAAATTCCAAAATTTATTAACTCATCTAAGACCTTTCAAGGTCTGTATCCATATTACAAATTACATTAAAAACACTCCACATAAATGAAACAACATTATAAATAATGAGAGGAGGCATCATGACCATCCATGTGGTCGTTTGCAATTATCTGATCATAATTCATATAATAAAATCCACGGTTCTAACTTTTCTATCTATAGTAAACATAAATAAAATTACATAACTGAACAACATTTACCTTAGTCAAATTAAAATAATATATCTTATACAGTATAACCTATCATAGTAAAACAAACATCAAATCATATCATAAATTCATATATTGCAACTAGTAACAGGAATCGAATCCTATGGGAATGCAACCCCATCTTGTTTTATTTATCAAAATACATTCATTACATTACATTTAACACCCCATTTCCAACAGAGGTCGCGACATCGAATCCCATGGATGTCCAAAACCCAAGGCAAAAATACTAATAATAACCACAGTATAATATAGTAAACAAAATTCCAAATTGTATAACCTTACGGCTCGGTCACAAAACAATTTAAAAGCCATAGCATAATCATTTGAACAAGAATCAATCCTTTTTATAAACCGATTGTTTATATCGCTACATAGGCCATGATTCACACCAATTTCCATATAATTAAAAATGCCTAGCTCGCAGAAAGGTCATAAGACCCTAGCTATAGCACGGCCTTGGTCACTAAACATTTTACTTACTCAGTACATTAAAATATATTCCTACTGTAAGCATTGGCCACCATGGATACCAATCCATGGTTCTCCATGAACTATTTTACATGGAACCGAATACCATAGACAATTTAAATACAAGCTATCGCAGCATTGTGTGAAAGGCTCATGCCATTGACGGCATGGCCTTTACCCACACTGTGAAGATATTACTTTAACTAAGCTAATCAATGGAATTTACACACAGAGCATCCGATAAGGCATATGCCTCTATTTTTAAAACCCCAACCCTTTTAAATATAGTGCTCAATAAAATCGTAGAAGGAAATCTCATACACATTATATCAAGTTATCCATTACATTTTATAAAAACCAATGCTTATATCTATTTACACAGAGATCCCAATGTATGTACATAGTCGCCATTAAAGGCCAAGGACAAGGATTTACATAGGCATTCCAGTGGGCTATGGCACCATTGCAAGCAATAGGGCATCCCATGGCTATAAAATCCCAAAACCAAAACATTAACGATTTACATAACCAAAATGGAATCACACAGAGACGAATGGCCTAAAAATCAAATCATGGCATAACGCCCCAACATTAAAAATAACCAAGTTTGTATACATAAGCCTGAAGAAAAATCGATTTCGCCACAGCATCAAACCCCAACAAAACAACCAGTTGAAACATAGATCTGTCCACGGGATTGAACACCGACAAGCATAAGCTTGATTAGCAGGATTATCGTGGCCACGAATGCAATGCTTGGAGCCAATAGTGTTGTAGCCACACTGCCCCTGCATTCCTTTCGGCACCTGCAAGAAAAAACCAAAATGGGGATGAGGAGTATGCCATCCTTTCAAACTATAAACCAAACAATGTGCAGGCTTATAAATTCATGCGGGCATACCTCACAATCTGGAGGCCACCTCCATGGACATCCCTTTGCGCAGAGCCAAAACGAAGAAACCCGAAATGACAATACAATGCACATACATCATGAGCCAAGCCTAAGGGAAGGATGTCACGCTTTTCAACGAGCATTAAATGCACCAAGATGGAGTCAATTAACATTTTATCAAACCCATTCCCATAGTCAATCCTTCTTACAAGGTATCATTTAATACCACCCTCCATAACAACGCTTAAATCCTGGAAACGTATGGTTTATACCATATATCATGTCACCCCAAACTCTAACCTTAACGTTAACCTATTACAAAGCTTGCACTATGATAGTATTACAATAATACTTAGTCATAGGTTGAGCTATTCCAAAGTATAAGAACCCTTGCTTAGGTATGTAGATAATGTTTAGTCCATAGGTTTAGAGCATAGGGTTTTAATTACCTTAGTAACAAGGTGTTTAGGCTTAAGCACCATGGCATACAAAGTATGCCATGATAAGCTCTATGACTATAAAAATCCAAAGTTCTTCCCTTCATACCAACATAATAACCTGCCAATAAAATAACATAAGAGATGTTAAAAAGTATAGTAAAAATATACATAGCACAAAAAAGATATTAATGACATCTAGAATGACGAATTTAAAACCATAATGAAGAATAATCAATGTACAGGTAATTTAGACGTAATAGCTAAATTGATAATAACGACACTTACCAAGTTATAAATACAAGTCGACAAGCAGCATAACAACTAGCAGTGGGTCCTCTTGGATTAAGACGGTCAAACACATTTTACACCCGTTCCTGTCACAAAGTAATGAACTACATAAGTAAAAGAGAAAAGTGCTTTAGTTCGATTGAACTAAGTAAGCCTCTGTAACCAAGTAATACCTTACCTCTTAGATTGTCATGGGAGAACAAGTCCCGCCACTCCACCACTTTATTCCCATCAACAAAGTTAAGTTAGTTTATATTTAAATAAACAGAGTACACATGGGTAGGAGTAAAACAATGAACTATACAATTTATTAATTCACCGACAGTAATAACTAAGATGTACAAATAGTTTAAATAATAGAATTAATACATAAGCAGTAAACAAACTAATAACCACTGAATGGATAAGAGATTAATAAGACAGTATGAGAAGTTTATGAAAAGATTGAAAGTTTAAGTAGTGCATGTAATTCCGCGTGAGTAATAATGATCCCCTTCGGGTATTTTTTACTAGCCTATAATTTTTTTTTTCAATTTTTGGGGACATTACAAGTGGTATCAGAGCCCTGTGTCAATAATAAGAGACTTATGGGCGCACCAGGCATTCGCGCAAAGAAAATAAAGTATGATAAGTAAATTTTCTTACTAACAAAAATTTTTGATTCTATTAAATTTTTTTATGTTACAGGAATTTTTTTACAGCGCTATTCAGTTTATGAATACTGAGGGAGAAAATACCCGACAGGAAGAAATAACCACCCCCACTCTGGAAGTAAACTTTGTGGTTGAGCTAAACTCTGATTTGCTGAAAACTTTGCACAGTCTTCAAGCTGAACTGAAAAGTTTCAGAGAAGACAGTCTAAATGAAAGAAAGGAACAATGAGCTACAAATGAAGTATTATTGTGTAACATGATGGGAGGGAGCCCGCAAGGTAAACCTACCCAGTACACCAACAGATCCAAAAGAGAACCATACCATGAGCAGGCAAGCAACACAAGAGAAGCATAAAGAGAAGGTACACCTGGAGAAACTAAAGGAGATCATCACAGTCCTGCTAGTGATGACTCACTTTCTCCACAGAGAAAGAGGCAAAGAAATGATGACAATCTTCAGGGGGGATATCAAAAAATAAGATCCCTGATCTATGAAGGTGAAGTAAATACGGGAGAAAATGTTGAAGAATGGTTGCTAGGAATGAGTGAGTATTTCCCTGTTCATAACTATTCAAGTGTGATGAAGGCTAGGCTCTTCATATACAACCTGAATGGTAAGCCAACTAGATGGTGACGAGATTTAAAGCACACTAAGAAATATGAGCTGGGAGAAATAAGCTCGGAAAAATTACGAAATATTTTCCAAGAAAAATACATGTCAGAAAGGTTCTTCGACCGCAAGGTAAAAGAGTTCCATGAACTATGCATGGGGTCCATGACTATCGACGCATTTATAAACAAATTTATAGATCTACTGCATTATGTACCGTATATCAAAGAAGATAAGGTGAATATCCAGCAGTTCCTAGGATGTCTTCCTCCCAGTTTTTGGGACAGGATTGAACTTGACATACCAAAGACTCTAGATACTGCATTACACAAGGCTTGAATCTGCTATGAGCATGGGCAGTTACGGCAAGAAAACCAGAACCGAAATAGATAAAAGTCTAGAAACTTTTCTGATAACCGCAAGCTTGGGTCAAACCCGCAACCTTATAGAAAGAAAAATAACAGCTTTCAAGTGAACAAGAACTTCACCAAAATAGGTACAAAGCCTTATGTACCAGCTCCTAATGGTAATACGCAAGTGGAAAGTGGAGCCAATGCTACCCCTTTCGTGATCGAGTGTTGGAAGTGCAACGGGCCTCATTATGCCCGAGATTGTAAGAACAAGAAAAATGGAGTCTTGCATAACCTACAAGAAGAACCTACCATTGAGGATATAGTGGGAACCCCGCGAATCTATGGAGCATTAGATGGCCGACAGGCGGACCATCAAGATACAATGGTTGATATCGAAGGTAAGATCTTGAACACCTCTATTTCAATACTTATTGATCCTGGTGCTTCCCAGAGCTATGTTGCACCTAAGATTGTTGATTTATGCAAGTTAGGAATAGTAAAGCATGATAAACCTTGGCTGGTACAGTTATCCACCGATACGAAACGTAAAGTTTCAAAAATTGTTAAAGAATGTGAAGTAAAGCTGAATGGTTTCCTTACTAAGGTAAACCTGAACATCCTACCTTTAGGATCGTATGATATTCTTATTGGCATGGAATTGTTGGAAGAACACCACATCATGCTCGATTGTCTACACAGGTCTATCTTGTGTACCGATAGCCAAGGGAACCAAGTAAAGGTTTAAGGCATCCCAAAGAAAGTTTCTGTAAGACAAATCTCTTCCTTGCAAGTGAAGAAGTGTGTTAGGAAGGGCTGCAAGTTGTTTGCGGTGGCATTCCAAGACGAAGTCGGATAGAGAACAACGCATATAATACTTTCCCGTTCTTGAAGAGTTCAAGGGCGTGTTTCCCAAGGAAATCCCCAGATTACCTCTAAAATGAGACCTATACTTTTCCATCGAACTGACCCAAGGATCAATTCCAGCCTCCAAATCCCCTTACTGCATAAGTGCACCAGAATTGGTGGAACTTAAACTGCAGTTGCAGGAGTTAATAGAGAAAGGGTATATCCGACCCAGTGTGTCCCCTTGGGGATCACCAATTTTGTTCATATAGAAGAAGGATGGTATGATGAGGATGTGCATTGATTACCGTCAGTTGAACAAAATGACTATAAATAACTTTTCTCCGCTCCCTAGGATCGATGATTTTTTCAATCAGGTAGGAGGAGCCAAGAACTTTTCGAAGATTGACCTGCGATCCAGGTACCATCAGGTACAGATCCGAGACAAAGATATTCCCAAGACTTCCTTTCATATGAGGTATGGGCACTATGAGTTTGTAGTGATGTCATTCAGGTTGACCAATGCACCTGCAAAATTTATGTGTATGATGAACAACATATTCAGTAAATATCTGGATAAGTTTGTACTAGTCTTTATTGATGACATTCTGGTTTATTCCAAGAATATAGAGGAACACAAAGAACACCTTCTCATAGTACTTCAAGTGTTGAGATAAAACCAGCTCTATGCTAAGTTTAGTAAATTTGATTTTTACAAACCACAAATATAGTACCTAGGTCAAATCATATCCGAGGCAGGAATAGTTGTGGATGCAAAAAATATTTGAGCCATAAAGGATTGGCCTACCACAACTAGTGTCACTCACATTAGGTCCTTTTCAAGTTTAGCAGGGTATTATTGAAAGTTCATTGAGAAATTCTCGAGAATCGCTTTGCCCATGATGGATTTGCAGAAGAAAGCAAACAAGTTCTTATGGACTGACAAGTGTGAAGAAAGTTTTGAAAGGATTAAGAAGCTTTTGATGACCGCACCAGTGCTATGGATTGCGGATCCCGATGGGGATTTCGTTGTTTGGATGGATGCAAGCAAGGAATCACTTGGAGGAGTCCTCTTGTAGAATGATCATGCAATTTGTTATGAATCGCGAAAGTTGAAAGAACATGAGCATAATTATCCCACGCATGATTTTGAGCTAGCGGCCATTATCCACGCTCTAAAGATGTGGAGGCACTACCTCATGGGGAGGAATTTCCTTCTAAATACTGACAATATGAGTCTAAAATATTTATTCGATCAACCCAATATGAATGCGAGGCAAGCCAGATGGTTGGCTTTCCTAAGTGAGTATCACTTTGATCTAAAGCATATTAAGGGCAGAGAGAACAAAGTTGTCGATACTTTGAGTCAACGAACTCATATGATATATGAGGTGACCCTGAGTCAAACTGATGCAGATTTGTGTGAGAAGATTAAAACGACCAACAAATTTGACCTGTTCTATGTGGAAATCCTCAAGAAAGTCCAAGAGGATGGGTTGTTTCAACAACATAGGGAATACAAGGTGGATGAATCCAGACTGCTATGGTCCAAGGATAGATTGTATGTTTCAGATGGATGGGACATTTGTTTCAGCATCCTTACAAAATTTCATAGGGCACCCTACTCGGGGCACCTGGGATGTCAAAAGATGATATCCTCCATCAAGAAACACTTTTTCTAGCCTAAGTTAAAGGCCAACAACGCAATGTTTATTGCGAACTGTCAGGAATGCCAGCTAGTTAAAGCTGACCACTAGCATCATTCATGATTTCTACAACCATTTCCCATTCCAGAATGGAAGTGGGAGGTTATCAGTATGGATTTTATTACTGGCTTACCGAAAAGCAAGAAGCAAAATGATTCCATCTTCGTAGTCATTGACAAGCTCTCAAAGGCAACACACTTCATCCCCATGAAATCGGCCTGCAAGGCCATGAGCATTGCCGATATCTTCCTAAAAGAGATATTTAGATTGCATGGGATACCCAAAGAAATTATCTCAGATTGAGATGTTAAGTTTACAGGAAACTTTTGGAGATCTTTATTTTCTAGATTAGAGACACAGCTAAAATTTAGCATTGCTTATCACCGGCAGGCGGATGGGAAGACTGAAAGAGTAAACCAAATTGCTTAAGACATGCTTCAAATGTATGTCATGAACAACCCCACCAAGTGGGATGAGTATCTGCACCTTGCAGAGTTTGCATATAACAATGGGTATCAGGATTCCACCAAGATGAGTCCTTTCGAGGTACTCTATGGACGGAAGTGTAGGACCCTAGTTACTTGGGACAGTCTAGTGGATCGTCTCATGTTAGGGCCTGACCTGTTATTGGACTTGGAACAGTTAGTTACCAAGGTCTAGGGAAACCTTAAAGAGGCACAAGACCGTCAAAAAAGTTATGCGGATAAGAAAAGAAAAGATAAAAACTATCAAGTAGGTGAGCATGTCTACTTGGAAGTGAAATCAAAACGGAGCTCATTGAACTTGGGTAGGTGTGGCAAGTTAGAACCTAGGCTTTGTGGACCTTTTGAAATTTTGTCTAGGAAAGGGCCAGTGGCTTATGAATTAGCATTACCTGTGCACGTAATAGTTCATAATGTTTTTCATGCATCTTTATTAAAGAAATATTTTTATGACACTAAGGATGTCATTGATTAGTCCTTATTCCAGGTGGAACCTACGAGGGAATTTTCCCTTGAGTTTTTGCATATATTGGACAAGAGAGAAGTGCAGCTTCAGAAGCGCACCATAGTTCAATTGAAAGTGTAATGGAAGCACTTTGAGGTAGATGAGACTACCTAGGAGAATGAGGCCACCATGAGAAAGGATTACCTTGCCTTGTTTCATGATATCATTGAGAGTCCCTAGAACACCAGGGACGGTGTTGTACTTAGCGAGGAGGGATGTAATGTCCCAAATTTTGAACCTACCATTTATAGGCATGATCCTATTGATCATGATGATTATATTGTTGTTTTATTTTTGGGTCGAAGACCCCACTCCATATGAACATGATGATTTGTTTTGTATGTTGGGCGTAAGCCAATTCTTGATGATATATATGTATATATATGTTTTGTGTTGGGCATGAAAACTGACGCACATGATTGATGAAATGTTTTATGTTGGGCATGGACACTGAAGCTCATGATCGATGAGATTATTTGTGGTGAGCGAGAGGCTCTAGAGCACATGATTACTTACATTTGTGTTGAGCATAAAGCTCTGGAACACAACTATCACAACTATTATCACAACTAATTCTAAGTATTATCACAACTAATTCTAAGTCATGTATTGCATTGTATAGTTCATGTATTTTAAGTTTTCTTGACTCATAGCTTATTATATAATCCTCTTGTAGTAATACACCACCTAATCCTTCTAGGAAGACATCCGTACATACTACGAAGTCCTTATATGGATATGGAATCCTTAGAATAGATTTTGTCATTAATAAGTGTTTAATGTTTTCAAATCTTTCTTGACATTTACTATACCATATGAATTTAGTTCCTTTTGTTTGAATTGAAGTTATGGGGAAAGAAATTTTGGAGAACCCCTCAATGAACCTACTATAGTAGCCCATGATTCCCATAAAGGATCGAATCCCGATTATATCCTTAGGAACTAGCCAATAATTGATTGCCCTGATTTTATTTAGGTCAACTAAAACAACTTTCTTAGATATTACATGACATAGATATTGAATTTTATCTTGAAAGAAATCACATTTGCTAAAATTTTCATAAATTTTATGTTCTCTTAAGGTTTTCAAGACTAATTTTAAATGTTCTTTATGCTATTCTTCATTTTTAGAGTATATTAATATGTCATCAATAAATATGATTACAAACTTATCTAAGTATTTTTGAAGAACATTGTTCATTAAACACATGGACGTTGTTGGGGCATCAGTGAATAGAAATTGTACCACCAATTACTCGTAATTCCTGTACCTTGTTCTCAATGTAGTTTTATGAACATTCTCGTCCTTAATCCTTACTTGATGATATCTCGATCTTAAGTCAATTTTAGAGAATACTAAAGCTCTGCGTACTTTATCAAACATGTCATCGATGAGGGGTAGAGGGTATATATTCTTAATTGTCTGTAATCAAACAAATCCTCAATGTGCCATCCTTAATTTGAACAAACAAGGTTGATTCTCACCATGGATACACACTCAGTCTAATATATTCTTTATCTATTAATTATTGTAATTGTAATTTTAATTCTACCAACTCAGGTGTGCTCGTTTGATAAGCATCCTTTGCTGCAGGTATTGCTCCTAGTACCAATTCAATGGTAAATTCAATATCCCTCTTTGGAGGTAGTCCAAAAATATCTTCTCGAAAAACATATTTAAAATATTTTAAAAGAGGAAGATCATCTAACCCGGGTTTTGTTTCGCTATCATTACTTTCAGTGATGTGTATAACAAACAACCTTAATATTTTTATAACACACTTTTTCAATTGCAAGGAACATATTTTTCTAGTAAGAACTCTTTTTGGAATCCCTATAACCATTTTACATCCACCATTTTCATCAATGCAATCAAATGTTTTCTCAAAGCAATTTAGCACAACTTTATGTTTTTCTAGAAAATCTATGCCAATTAGTACATCATAAGATCCTAATGGAAAAATATTAAAATCTACTTTTGTAATCAAATTTTGCATATGAACTTCACAATTAGAAATACATCTAGTTACTTTTCTTTTTGTTCCTATTGTTAATTGAACCAACCATGACTTTTTAAAACCATACTATTTCATTTTGCACAAATATACTATATTAGGAGATATATAACTTATGGTGGATTCATAGTCAATTAATATGGAAATAGGTTTGTCAATGGTATTACCATCTACCTCGATCATGGAGGGATGATAATTTGCTTGATGATTTTTCAACGTTGAGCTAATCTACGGTATGTTCCAAGCAACCTCTCCAACTGTGGTTTCTTCTTAGACTATGTGAATATTCCGATTATCCTTTTTATGAGGAGGATCTCGATAGAAGCGACTCTACCCACATCCCCAACACTACAAAGGTCATCTTTTTTATTTATTCTTTCTTCTTATTAAAAAGATCATCTTTGTACTTAGTAGTTCTCATTGGTTGTTTATAATCCATTTTTATTGTTTGTTGTTTGTCTTTAAAGGTATTTCTCTCGAAACATTGATGTTTATTAAAAGGTTTGAATTCGATTCTCTGAAAATTAATTCCATCTCTTTTCTTGAAATTGTAAGGATTTTCATTTTTACTCTTGGATTGATCATATGTTAATTTGGCCTTCCTCATTACTTCATACAATTTTTTTGGTTCATCAAAATCTAATTTATATTTAGAAAAGTGAGGTAAGTAATCTAGAAATATCTGTATTTTCAGTTTTTCCTTGTTCGTGTAAGGAACATATCTTAATAGGGATAATAATTTAGTACATAAGTCATGTATAGACAAGGATCCTAGCCTTGGCTCATAAAACTTCTTAAATTTCCCTTCATAGTAATATTCTAAGGGGTATTCCCTTTTAAATTCCTTTTTAAACCAGTTCAAGCTTACTTTTCTATTATTATTATTTTTTACTCTTTTTAAGTCTTGCCACCAAATATTAGCCTTTCTAACTAGATTGGAGATGGACATTTCCCCCTTCATAGAGTTGGAGTAGTTGTACATAGTAAAGTACTTCTTCATCCCAGAAAGCCAAGCCTCAACATCTTCTCCATTTTTGACTCCGCTGTTAAATGTGGGAGGCTTTATCTTTCTAAATTCTCATGTCACCTCATCTCTATATTTTTTTTCTTCCTATGTCTATGCTCCGATCTATCACTAGAATATTCTAATTCGCTAGATAGAGGGATACATTAGAATAAGGAAAACCAGAGGATGATTTTTCTTGTTTATGTTTCTTTTTACTCTTATCATCAGTCATCTCATTCAATTTATATAGCAGGGATTCATTTAAGCCTTCTTGGGTTTTCAGTACACTCTCATGATCAGTCTTAAAGTGCAAAATTTCTTATTGTAAGTTCCTCTCTCTTTGTAGGATCTCATTATTAACAATGTTATTATTTGGTTTATCTTCATTATTAAGTTCAACCCAAACAGGTCGCGGGATCGTCTTCCAACCATATCTTCCTCGAGTTTATTAAAAAAAATTTCTTCTATACAAGTAAGACGAACAAAAAATTAAAAAATGGTTAGTTTTCATAATATATATATATATGAACACCATAAGGCTAAGTGTGGTTACTTGGGCTCTAATACTACAATGTAAGAAACCTAATTTCACTAAAATTGAAAATGAATGAAAAAAATATTTTTTTGGTCAACAACGCTAGAAATTACGTGATTCTAATTTATCGAACTCATGCCACTTTAATATAATATATTATTCACATTAAAACACATATTATTCAAACATAAAAGAGAAGGTCGATTTCTGATGTGTAGCGATGGCTCTTATGCAATAGTTTCCAAGTTACACTATATAATTCCAACACTAACTTTGAGTTAGAGAAGAACTCATGAAATTTCGATGGATAATTTTGAGGACTTGTCACCGTGTATTTTGCTGCTAATGGATGAGGTGATCGAGATAATTATATCTTCTCTTTCCATTAAATATTTCTTTAATGCATCTCTCGTTTGCAAGGAGTGGATCTCCTTCATTGCTTCCAAGCATTTTCTATGCGTTGATTCTTATTCCTTTCACGCATCGAATCCATGTATGTTTGTTCTCGGGAAATCAAGGACCATCCTCTATACCAGAAATAGAGTAAATGGGATTCCATCCACTGGCCTGGAGGTGGAATCATATCAGTATGTGTGTATAAATTGAATCCAATTGCGGCGACCCCAAGAAATTAGAAAATCCTTGCAGTAGTATTATGATGAAAGTTGAAGAAGGGTATCGGATTTTATTCCATCCTGTAGGGAACTATAATAACTATAGTTTGATATTTATAAATACAAAATGAAAAAGGGAGGACATCCCTCCCATGAGCTACTGCAGGCATCAACAACCTCTGGTCTGCTATGTTGGAGGTGCTACCTCTAATTATATATTCGTTGTTGGAAGGGTTTGCGATTTTGAAGGAGAATAAATTGATCCATTTTGCGTCGAGATGCTCGATTTGAATTCACGTTTATGGGAGTTGTTGGATCCACTCCCATCCCAATTCAAAGAGAGCACCTCCTCCACATGGCTCTCCTCATATGTTTTCGATGACAGGATTTACCTGTTGGAAAGATATAGCAGGGATTGTTTTTATTTTGATATGCAAATGAAGCAATGGGAAGTTGCAAGGAAGTTGAGGCCTCCTCTTTCTTTTTCTTAACAAACCCAATTTCACTAAAACTGAAAATGAATAATGAAAATATTTTATTGGTTAGCAAGGCTAGAAATTATGTGATTCTCGATTACCGAACTCATGCCACTTTAATAAAATATATTATTCACATTATAACACGTATTATTCGAACATAAAAGAGAAGTTCCATGTTTGGTGCATAGCGATGACTCTTATCCAATAGTCTCCAAGCTACACTATATAATTTCAAGACCGACTCCTTGTTAGAGAAGAACTCAGAAAATTTTGATGGATAATTTTGAGGAATTGTCACCGTGTATTTCACTTCTAATGGATGAGGTGATCAAGATAATTCGGGATTCTCTTCCCATTATATATCTCTTCAATACGACACTAGTTTGTAAGGAATGGATCTTCATTGCTTCCATCCATTTTCTACATACCTCTTCTTATTCCTTTCACGCATTGAAGCCTTGGTTGTTTGTTCTTGGGCAATCAAGGATCCTCCTCTCTGCCCAAAATAGAATTAATGGGATTTGATCCACTGGATTAGAGGTGGAATCGTATTGGTATGCCTACAAAAATTGACTCCAATTGCAGTGACCCCAAGATTTTAGAAGAGCCTCGTAGTAGTATTATGATGAATGTTGAAGAAGGGGATGGAATTTTATTCTATTCCATAGGGAATTATAATAACTAAAATCCAAAATGAAAATGGGAGGAGAGTCCACCCAAGAGCTGCTAGAGGAATCAACAACCTTTGGTATGCTATGTTGGAGGTGGCACCTATAATCATAAATTCATTGTTGGTTGGGTGTGTGATTTCGAAGGAGAACAAAAATGATCCATTCTATGTTGAGATGCTCGATTTGAATTCACCTGTCTGGGAGTTGTTGGATCCACTCCCATCCCAATTTAAAGCGAATGTTCCCTCAACATGAATCCCCTCTTTTCTTTTCATTAATAGAATTTTCCTCCTGGAAAGATATAGCATACATTATTGTTTTGAAGTAGGGCCTCCCTCCTGCAACTCCATGGTCACGTGTGGGGGCCGAGGCCAAGGGCCCCTCCCAACCACATCGAGTCCTTTCTACCTCACCATTGATCCAAGAATATTAGGACCATCCCCGCCTTGATAAAATACATTATCCGGTCACATGCAGGGGAAAGGGGCCCCTCCCAATCACAACTAGTCCATGTAGTCGCACCATGGATTCAAGCAAATTCAAACCTGACCCAAGAACAACAAATGAAATTTACATGCAAGAAACTATTGCGAGCCCCACATCCGATCTAAAAGATCTAGGGATGATTTTAAGGAACCATACTTACTTAAAAGTGTAGAAATGTTGGTGAATATTACCAATTCTTAAAACGACAACAATAAAATGATTGCTGATATTTTTAAAAAAAATATTTTAATTTCCAAGGATTTAATATCATTTATATAATAATTTGGTGATTCTTTGGGTGAAAAAAATTTACCCCATCAAAAATGGGTGAAACACGGCTTCAAAAAATGCAAATTGGTGAATCTTATTTGGGAGAAGAACATCGAAAAATAGCCCACTGGGATAAAATTCGCCCCTAAAATTATCCTTGAAAAGATTCAGAAAACCCTAAAGGGGAAAGAAATACTGGAAAAATCCATGGAACTCGCACATGCATTCCGATCTCCAACACCATACAAAGAATTGAGATTCATCCCAGTCACATCAATGCCCGTATCCAAATCATGAGGGACCATGTGACCATATGAAAATTCATTCGCATATGGCCAACAGAGAGGGCCCTCATATGTTGGGTCAACTCTATATGGAAACCCAAGTCTCACTTTTATATGAAATTAGGATCTAAAGGGTTCTTTACTGTGATCTTATTTGATATAAAGGACAAAGAAACTGTCATGGAAGAAGGGTCGTGTTTCTACAACTTGGTTGGAATCTTAATTTGAAATTAGATCAAGAGATCTAATCCAGACAAAGAATACTTCACCTGGGCACTGGTATGGATCTGAATATACTCTTTACACAAGGATTATTGGGATGCAAAAATTCTGATCAATATCAACAACTCATTGGGTGAATTTTTCAAAGTGGTTTATCTGGCACTAATGAACAAATACACCTTCTATGCTAGAATATGTGTCTACATGCACATAGTGAAAACGCTGCCGAATTCAATCTATCTAGTGCATTAAGACATCAAATGGATGCAACAACTAGATTACAAACATGTACCCTTCACTTGTAGGAAATGTCTTGAGCATGGACATTTATACAGAGAATGCCCTCTTAATGCCTCATGTGCAATAAATAAGGAGGAGGACAATGATAAGGAGGGATTCAATAAATTCTCGGTGAGAAAACACTAGAATAGGAAAACCCCAGTGGTCAATAAAAGGGCATAAATTTCAATTAGAAATAATTTGAAGCTTTAGGATCTTATCTGGATCAAGTTTTGGGACCTCCCATTGAGGCACAACCCACCTAAAAAAAGAAACATGGTGAGTCTTTTACTAAATTGCATATACTCTCACGATTATTTATGGTTCCTTCCAATCTAGAAAAATAAAAGGGGGAGCTCGGATCCAACCCCCCTAGAAATGCCTCCATGAATGATATGATCCAAACCCCCTCCTCTATGGGCAAGGAAATGAAAATGGATTATGATACAAGTGATATAGATATCGGGGATCTATATCTACTAGCCCTGTAGGAACCATGCAAAATCCAGGCCTTCATCTCTATTCCACCCAAGAAAATTCAACTCCTCATGGACTCCCTACTTAAAGTAAACACGAAACTCAATCTTGTTATCCAAAACGTTCCCTCGAAAGACTTAAGGAAAAACATGAAGGACATCAAAAAGTGTAGAAGAAAATCAAATCTACAATGGCCTAAGGTGCTTGGTACCAAATTGGTGGAATCAAGGCAATACAACCAACTAACAAAGTTCTTCCAACACAATATTCTAGGTTCCTCATGAAGTTGATATCATGGAATGCCAAGGACATAAAAACCCCTCCAAGAACATAATTATTTGAATGAAAATTATTAAAGACAAACCGGTTGTTCCTTTTACTCAAGAAACCAAATTTTGTTGATTCCATTTGTCATTTTATCCTTCTACCACAGATTATTCCTCCTACTAAGACAGTGAACACTCTTCAACAGTCTTCTTTAGATAAGTCTCTCTTCTTTTAATTATTTAAATAAATAAAATATTCAATTACAATTATCTTCAAACATCCATGATCAACAACATAAAACTTTACAATAACTTTTAAAGTAATGTCTTCTCAAAAATATAATGTTTTTCAGTTCTAGGTGGGTTAAAAACACTCCCTCTTAAGTTCAGCAACGTCCTTGATGTTTCTTAAGTATCATCTAAGTATTCCTGGAAAAAAATTGCATATGCCTCCCGCATATGCCTCTCCAATTCCCAGGTTGATTCATCTGGACTAAGGTGCTTCCATTGCACCTTTACTTGTGCAATGGTGCGATTCTAGAGAAAAAATTCTCTCTTGTAGAGGATACAATCCGGTTCCACCTGAAAATCTCCTTTTTGTTCTACCTGAATAACATTCCAATCAATTACACGAGTAGGATCACGTAGATATTTTTTCAATATAGAAATATGAAATACATTATGTACTCTGGGATTAGGTGGCAAAGCTAATTGATAAGCCACTAGTCCAACTCTTGACAATATATAAAATGGTCTACAATACCTCGGTGCTAATTTATCACAAATCCCCAAATTAAAGGAGCTTTTTCTAGGTTTTACCTTGATAAACACATGCTCACCTACTTGGAATTATTTCTGATTTGTTTTGAGGTATGCATGAATATTTTGTTTGCCTTGGCAATTTTCAGATTGCTTTGTACCTGTTTCACTGTTAGTTCCATTTCTTTTAACAATTCAATTCCTAACATCAATCTGTCAACCGAATTACTCAATGAAATGGGAGTATTACATTCCCTACCATACAGTGTTTCAAAAGGACTACATTTAGCTGAATCTTGATAATGATTGTTATAATAAAACTCAACTAAGTCCAAATATTCTTCCCATTTCTTTGGGTTATCCCTAACATATATTCTAAAACTTGAATCACTCTTTCTGCTTGTCCATCCGTTTGCGGGTGATAAGCAATACTGAAATTTAGTTTAGTATCTAATCCTTTAAACAATGACGTCCAAAAGTTACCAATAAACTTAGGATCCCTATTAGAAATTATTACCTTAGGAATTCCATGCAAATGGAAGATTTCCTTCATAAAAATATCAGCAACATTAGCAGCCTTAGAAGTAGTTTTAACAGGTATAAAATGAGCTTCCTTGCTAAGTTGATCTACCACTACCACTACATAATCATTTTTCTTTTGATTTTTAGGCAGTCATGCTATGAAATAAAGGCTGATAATCTCTCATTTCTGATCGAGGATTGGAAACAGTTGAAAGAGACATGTCGGGTCTCGATGGTTAGCTTCAATCTGTTGGCATTCTATACACCTAGATAGATATTTAGCTACTTCATTTTTCATATTAGGTCAGAAATAATATTTTCTTAGCATTGTTATCATCTTTTGATCACCCAGATATCCTGAGTAAGGACTCTTATGTACTTAATTTAAAATCAACAATTTAATGTCTGGTATATTGGGTACATATAATTTGTTTTTATACAACATTAGACCTTTTTCATTCAAACAAAAATTTGTTTTAATTTTTTTAGATTCATTTTCTGTAACCTTTTCTCTTAAAATTTGGTATTCTTTATCCATTTTTACTCTGTTTTCTAACTTATCGTCCAATTCTGTTTTGTAGCTGCTAATGGAGGCTATAAAATTCAGTCTTGCATTTCTGCTTAAGGCATCAACCACCTTATTTTCCTTTCATTTTCTATGTTTGATCTCGGAATAGTATTTGCTATGTATAGCTAACCATCTTGCTTTCCTTGCGTTCAAATTTTGTTGATCAAACAAGTATTTCAATCTTATGTTATGAGACATTAATAAAAATATTCTACCGATTAGATGATGGCGCCACATTTTCAAAGCATGTATTATGGAAGCCAACTCTAAATCATAAATAGCATAATTCTTTTCATGTGTTTTTAACTTTCTTGACTCATATGCTATTACGTGACCTTCTTGCGTTAATACTCCTCCTATGACGTCATTGCATGCATCAGTGCATACAACAAAGTCCTTGTTTGGATATGCTATTTTTAAGATAGGTGCAGTTGTTAATAATTATTTTAAATTATTAAATCTTTCTTCACATTTTAGATCCCATACAAATATTTTTTCCTTTTTTTGTAAGGATGTAATGGGATTCGTGATCTTTGAGAATCCTTCTATAAATTTATGATAATAACCTGTATTCCCCATGAACAATCATACATCTGATACGTCTTTAGGAACGTGTCATTCCATTATTGCTCTTATCTTGTCAGGATCCAATGATATCCCTTCCTTGGATATCACATGGCCTAGATATTGTATTTTATCCTTAAATAATTCTCATTTACTTAATATAGCATACATTTTGTGTTCTCTTAGAACTTGTAATATTATCTGTAAATGTTCATCATGTTCTTCTTTTGTTTTTGAATAAATTAGTATGTCATCTATGAAAACAACTATGAATTTGTCTAATTATTTACTTAAGACAATGTTCATTAAACACATAAAAGATGATGGAGCATTCATTAACCCAAATGGCATAACTACAAACTCATAATGCCCGTATCGGGTTCTGAATGTAGTTTTAAATATATATTCTTTAATTCTAAATTGATCATATCCAGATCTTAATCCTATTTTTGACAATATCGTTGCTGTGTGTATCTGATCGAATAGATAATATATGCAAGGAAATGGATATATGTTTTCAATTGTCATCTTGTTTAACTGAAGATAATATATAGATAAATGTAAGGTGTCATCTTTCTTTTTAACAAATAAGACAGGTTCTCCACAAGGGGATACAATTGGTCTTATGTAATTGTTATCTATTAACTCTTATAGTTGTAATTTTAATTCGTTAATTTCTAGGATATTCATTGAGTATGGAGGCTTTGAATTAGGCACAACTCCTAATTCTAATTCAATAGTAAAATCAAATTCTCTTTTTGGAGGTAATCCTAGAATCTCTTCCAAAAATACATCTGAAAATTATTTTAAGATGGGCATATCATCAAATTTTAACTTTTATTCTTTACTCATACATTCGTCATTCATTACATGCACATAAAAAAATTTACAACCTTTTTGTACAGACTTTTTCATTTGCAAATCTAAAATCTTTCTAACTAAAACTTTTCTAGGTATCCATTTCTGTGCAACTGTTTCTCCTTTATCATCTAATCATGTAAATGTTTTCTCAAAACAATTTAAAACTACTTTGTTTTTTTCAGTCATTCCATACCTATTAGGGCATCATATGACTCTACAATAATACATTTTTTACTTGAGTTTTGAATTGACTCATAAACACTTCACAATTTTCAATATAGCTAACTAC
Source organism: Pseudotsuga menziesii (assembly GCA_001517045.1). Taxonomy (NCBI): domain Eukaryota; kingdom Viridiplantae; phylum Streptophyta; class Pinopsida; order Pinales; family Pinaceae; genus Pseudotsuga; species Pseudotsuga menziesii. The sequence continues at coordinate 110,433 of LPNX010446074.1, forward strand.
CTTTCTTTTGATTCTTGTAGCTAACTGAACCAACCAAGATTTTTCAAACTTTTTAAAACACAAGTTACAACTTTCTACTATACTAGGTGACACATAACTTAAACTAGCACCTGGGTCTATCATAATAGAAATAGGTTTGTTATGTATCATACCTTCTGTTTCAACTATGGATGTTTGGTGATCAGCAAGGTTGTATTAATTTTAGGCATCTCGTTTTCTACGTCACCAACAATTGCGCCCTCCTGGATTGTATGGAAATTGCTGAAATCCCTCTTTTTGTTTGGAAAGTCCTTCGCATAATGCAGTCCCTGACATTCCAAGCATTTTACATATTCTCTTTGTTCATTATTTTTACCATGGATATTAGGTAGATATCTGTTCTTTGTTACTATAAAATTATGCTCTGTATTACTTTTAAAATTCGTTCCTTAATAATTATTCTTAGAATAGTTACAGGAGTTATTTCCAAAACTTTTGTTCGGATTAAAACATTTCCTTCTTTGCTCAAAATTACTTGTTATGTTACTATTCTAGTTAGGTATTTCTTCTTTGTTCATAACATAAATTAGATTTCCTCATTGCTTCCTCAAGGATTTTTGGGTTATTGTATTAAATTATGTCCTTGAAGCTAAGAGGTAAACAATTAAAAAACCTCTATATCTTAGGGTTTTCATCGATAATATAAGGTACATATCGTAATAAACTTAAAATTTTACTACTTAGTTTCTTCATAGATATTGAACCTAGATTAAGATCATAAAATTCCTTATCTCTTTCTTCATAATAATGTTTAGACAAAAACTTCCTTTTAAAGTATTTCTTAAAAGTCATCCAAGTTCCATAGTTTTCTTTAATGTTTTTCACTCCTTTTATATCCTACCACCATATATCATCTTTTTCAGTTAAGTTATAGATAGCCATTCTAACCTTCAACCTATTTGAGTAATTATAGATTTGAAATTACTTTCATACCTCACAACCATGCCACAACTTATTCCACCTCACCATTAAACATAGGGGGTTTCATCTTCTTACACTCTCCTGAAATTTCTTCATACAGTTTATATTTGCTCTTTATAGGACTACTGTCGCTATCACTACTTTCACTGGAATATTTATGCTATTTTTTGTGCGACCCAACCTTAATTCTTGAAGAGGAATTACTTTCATTATCATAAAATTTTAAATTCTTACCTTTACGTTTGTAAGATACAGTTTCAGTTTTAGTTTCAGTTTCATGTTGTTTTCTTTTATCCTTTCCTTCGATATGTATTTTATCTAGCAATATTTAATTTAGTTCTTCTTGTGCTCTTAGGATTCTTTCATTATCTTCCTTTACGGTCTATAATTTAGCTTTTAATTCTTTTACATTCTGAATGAATTCAGATGGTTGATTATTTAGTTCCACATATATATTATCTGAATTATTATGATGTGATCCATCTTCAACAGATGATTCTACTCCTTCTATTTCCTGCAAAATAAAAGTTTATATTTCCGTATAGAAGCAATTTTTAAATATAGTTAGTATTTTTGTTTTCTTATTTTGTATGCGAGTTGAGCCAACTTCAAGCCTAATGTTTGGAAACTCACTCTAATACCACATGTAACAACACCAAAATCCCATAGCAAGTATTTTTTTTAACATGTAAAGTCATTAGAAGAACAAAACATAATATAAACCTTACATATTAATAATTTGATTAAGATCATTGCAATAATGATCCATATTATTCTTCTCTAGTATTACAATTTTCAATTCCTATGCTAGCTTACTTGCTTCACAGGTTTCACATGTTATTATTTCCTTGACGTAAGTTACACTTTGTGGGATTGTTTTGTTATGCATAAAGATGGTTCTTTTCATGTTTAACAATTCTAAAAATTTACTTACAAGTCCTATTTCAAATACTAGGTTACCAGGTAAATAAGTCTTTCCTAGCTTATCGATCTAAAGCATATCCTACTTGTATTTATGCAGGTGTTTTTGGTGGAGAGCTTTTCTTGTGTTTTAACAACTCATATTCCTAGGTATGGACACCAAGGGGACCCTAACCATGCTAAGAAATGAACAAGACAACAAACTAAATAATCAAAACTATGTTATGTTTTTTTACCTATACACTAGAGTTGGTTTTTAATATATATAATTGCATCGTATAAAAACTATGTAACATCGAAAATGTTTGAATTATAATATTGTGGGTAAATATTTCGAACAACTTGGAGGTAGGTGGGGTCTTAAAGGTGACCACATGAAGGGTATGAAAGTGTTTTCCAATTGGACGAGGTTTTACCCTACTCAAGCTCCAGGGTTTTCGCGTTCTACATTATCTTTTGTGCTGTGGGTTTGGGGGAGAACTGAAGGATCTCTTCCCCTCCATCATTCGACTCTATGTTCACCAATATTTATTCCTCTGTGCTATTTGACTTTGTGTTCACCATGCCAATAGTGTTGTCTCCACGTATCGTCTTCTTGTAGAGAACAAGGTCATTACAGGTTTGTTTTTATGCCTTTTATGTAGAGTCAGTTCTCTTATTACTGTAAGTTATTTTTATTAGTCATTATTAATATGTTTTAACCTTAAATATGTTGTTTTCCTAGAAAACTCACTAGTTTACTTAATGCAAATCTTAGGTGTGCGAATCTTTGGTTTTGGTATCGACAAGGGATCTGGTAATACCTATGAGCCTCAAACCCTCTAGTATTTGGTGATTGTTACAATGGTTTCTCCCTTTTTGGACTGGCCTCGTTGGAAGTTTTCTAGGGTTCAAACGAGCGCATCCCATAAAATAGGAAATGTTCTAGTTTTTTTGCCTCAATGACGTTTAATGGTAGAGATATGATGGTTTTAAAATCCTTAAGGCTTAGCACAATATTAAGGTTTAACATTTATTTTACAAATATACCATGAGTCTGCGTGGAAGTTATAAAAAAAATCTTATTGTGATTTTGATGTGAAAAATTTACGGCAATACAACTATTTCAAATTCATTTTATAACTAGGTTTTTAAAGAGAGTGAAATGTTATTGTTTTCACTCTGAACTTGGTTATACTTGTTAATGATATTATCTTGTGTATTGTTTAACCGTTTCGGGCTTCTAGAATACTCTGTGTATCATTATGTCTTCTCTATTTGATTTTATATTTTATTTAAAATATCTGTAAATAAAATTATGTGTGAGCTTGGTTAACATGTGCATAATAAGTATTTATTGATAATGTGATATGCGTTTACTACCCTTTATTCTTGATACTAAGTTTTAATATGTTGTAAGATATTCATGGTGTGCTTTTAACAATTTGATAATTTATTGAAAAGGAAAGAGCCTTACAGGTCTCGATCTCGTGACATGTAATAAACATCTTTAGATGGAAACTATATGAAATATAATTGTTTATTTTTATATACTACATTTTTTCGACATTGTGGGTTTAGTTTGGTTATATTTACTATGTTTATGTTTCTATTAAACTTAGGACATTCAACGATAGGTTTTAATTTAATACATTTCTTGGTAATTATTGGTCTTATGGGCCTGAAAGCCTTACTTGTTAAACCTTCTTAAAAGATAAATTATATAGAGGTTGTTTCTATTTAAATCTACTAATCATTAATGTAAAAGCGTTTTAACCCTAATTGCTTTGGAACGATAAAGCCTTTTTGGTTGTGAATTGTTGGTATTATCTACTATATATATATATATATATATATATATATATATATTATTTGCATGGGTTTTAAACCGTTGGTTAGATACCATAAATTGCTAGAAGCATNAGGATATTTTACTTGTTTTCAAAGGGAAAAACAAACCCTAACTATAATGAGGTTTGTTGTTTGTTTTATACGAGAATAACTCTCTTTTACCTTTTGGTTACAAGGTTTTTAAAAGAAAATTCAAGGAATTACTACACACTAAGGTATGATATTTATTATCAGATGAAACTTACATGTAGAATTATAATAATACTATAGCTAATAAATATACATAATTATACTACTATTTCAATATATAAATATTACTAATTCTACTAAGAAAATATGTGTACATAGTAGCATTTATGTATTGAAAAAGTTTTAGGCAATAAAAATATTTTCCTATTTATACAAAAACAAATAGTAGTTCTAGAAAAACTGTAACATTCATAAAATTTATATAGATATAAATATAAGATAAATTCAAGAATAGTAACCAGAACATATTAGAAATTGTTAACTGTCAAAGGGGACAAACACCCAAAGAAGATCGTTCCTCCCAACCATCTTCTGAAAGAAGCCAAGATCACTTGCTTTAGGACCCCCGAGCCTGTTCACTGAACCACCACGATGAATGTGCTATGTAGAATTTTACATAGTACTCTGTAACATAGCAGTCACACTTGCACACTTAAATTGTTACCATTTCACTCTAGATTTCCCCTCATCGAATTCCTCTTGTGTGCCTAACTTTTCAGTTTCTGTAAAAATTACAAAGCTTTAATCATTTAGAATGCAGTGTTCCTCCTGCTCATTCGATGGTATATATAAAATTTCCTAGGTATTTGGGTTAGTTTTTCAATTATTTGAGGCACATGCTTAGTTCCTCTTTTCTTCGGAACATGACCACAATTATAGGGATGCTGCCTCGTGCAACAACTATAAAGTGAATGATGTTGCTTCCATTTGTCATTTTGGCCTTCTATAATAGATCATTCCTCCTAGTGGGTCAATGAACACTCTTCAATTGTCTTCTTTGGATAGGTGTCTCTTCTTCTAATTATTTAGATAAATAAAATATTCAATTACAATCATCTTTGACCATCCTTGGTCAACAACATAAAACTTTACAATAACTTTTAAAGTAATGTCTTCTAAAAAAATATAATATTTTTTAGATCTAGGTGGGTTACAAGTGCTGTGAGTTGGGTGTTCATACTCATTTGAAACCAAATCTAAAATACCAACATAATCTTGTATAAACAATTCGATACATTCCCAGTTCACAGATACACATCATAAATCCAACGAAAAATAGATCTAGTAAATTCATAGAGTAATTGTGCTTCAACTAAATAAACATAATACAAAAAAGCAACCTTTGAAATGGGGCTTTCATACCCGAGGTCATATTGAATGGACCAAACATTTAAACAACAACAGGATTACAAAATTCAAGTGCAACTAAATATCCCCTTATATATTTAAGACGTGAAATTAAATTACAAATATGTCAATATTATCATGTATTTAGGCCCATCTATTGGCATCCATCGTATATAATGACAAAATAAATAACGTAATGTACATCCGAATCGGATGGAAAAACAAACACTTTAAAACATGAGAGGCTACAAAACCATTTTATTAGCTAATACAAACCCATAAGGGTTTAAAACAAGAGAATTAAAACTTATCTTTGCAATGGTTGTGAAATCGATATCCACTAGTGGCCTACGAACCCAATGGGAAACCACTATAACCTTAGATTTACTTGAAAATTACCATTTGACTGTTGGTAGATTCATTGGTGAATACCAAGCATAACCACGCCAATGGATACATGCACAAAATCAATTGAGGAGCGTTAGTATGGTTTCTAGTGACAAGGTTAACTACTGCATTCTTCCTACTTTAACAGAATTAGAGGACTTTCCTCACCTATAAAAGGGAAGAAGGGGACCTGAGAGGAGGTGACCTTGGCACCACTCTCGTTAGGCCATTGTTAGTGACCTACACTCACCAAAAACCTTTTTTTAGTGCCTTATCGAAACTGTAAAACTTTTGAAAGAAGAACCAAATCATGAATCCTTACCTGAAACCCAAATTTGGATGATAAAGGAGAAGAAAGCATACTGAAACCTTTGTACTTCCTCTCATTCACCTTTCAACCAATTAAAAGAGTTAATCAAAAATCCTTTGCATACATTTGAATGAATATTTTAAAGAGTCTTGCAGGTAAAAGGATAAACTTAACCTTAATGAATGCATAGAGGGATAGGGGTTGACTCCTCTTGGGTTACGCTTTTTCCTTCTCCTCTTCATGCACACAAAACATAAAAATGTATGTTAAACTTGTAATGGCCTTTAAAACCTTATAATTCAGATTTTTGTTTACATAATGCTTCAGAGGAGTCTCTCTCCTCACCTGGTAAAAGTATCGGCAGGATGCAAAGCCTTTGCAAACACTAAGAATGCGAATGGACTTCCCTTCATAACCCCATTATGAACAAACCAGGAAAAGGTTGTAATGGAAACCACATTGCCATAAGTCACTAATAAAACCCTCCAAAAAAATTAGATACAAACCAATGCAAATTGTTCTTTTACATATCATAAAGAGCCAAGGAAAGACTTTGTAGCGTAGCCATGAATGGCCAAGTATTTCTTGTACAAAAGCAACATTACAGACAAAATGAATTTGAATAAACCCATAGATAGATTAAAGATGTGGTTAAAACCTTTGCAAAACCATTGAAGGAGATCAAGACAAGTGGAGGGCTGAGATCGCTCTCGGGCCACAACACATGTAAATTAAAGCTTTCCATTGAATGCACCTAGTTGTGTTGTCAACTTGCTTCCAAGGCTGAATTAAAGCCTTAGTTCAAGTATTAAATGTTTATGTGCTCGCATTTCCCTTATACCCCCCTTTGAAATTTATTGCATGCCAAATATTACAACGCAACGCTCACGATATGTAAGGTTGGGGATAGGGTCACAACTATGTTGATTGTCATCACCATAGTTTATACATAAAATTAAACCATAAACTAAATCATGTGCTATCTTTTCGTTAATACATATACAACCCGTAATCAAATATTTTTAATATACTCCCTTACCAACTTGTATTGTGAATATAGGTTTAATAATGAAGAGTAGCTAGGACAATCCTTAGTTTTTAGGCTTAGTTCCTAAGCAAACAACACTTTAAAAATAAACCCCAAAGAAATAAACACATCACCTTTGGAAAGACTATGTTAAGGTCGTCGCAATTCAGAGGCGATGACCTTGTCAATCAAACATAGAACCAATGCAAGTTAAAATTACATGCATAGTTACATGCGACGAAAGTTAGAAGACGTTGCAACCAACAATTACATGTTACAACAAACTAGTAAATAATAGAGTAATTTGTTTTTTGTTTATTTATGGATTTTATAGGTGTGCGATAGAATGGTATAAGAGAATGGTTACAACACTTGGCGTGAACGATCCTAACATTGAAATTGATAAAACATAAAACTAACTTTATTTTTTTTTGGTTTGACTCTCTTACAAACATGAAGAGAAGAATAACCTTGATTTTTTGTATAAAAACATGGAAGATGTAGGAATGTCTGCTAAAGAATAATCACATCCTAGGAATCCAGTTAAAAATGAACAAGGTAACATAAGGGATGGTGAAATATGGGTAAACCTAATTCAAAGTAGGAACAATAACCCATTTGAATTGCAACAAAAAATAAAGGAACTAAGAGAAGAATTAAAACAAGTTAAAGGAGATAACAAACATATCTTGAAAGCACATGAAGAGTTAAATAACATTCTTCTATCTAAACTACACAGTAATGAAAAAGATAAAAATAAAGAACTAGAACTTAACATGGCAAGAACTAAACCTTACAAACATAAGGTAAGGAAACTAGAATTTTCGAAACATGAGATCTTCAATCGAAGAATTAGCTGAACATAACACTAAAAAACATAAATATGCTAGTGAAAGTAGTGATAATAACAAAAAGAAAAATAAATAGAAACCGTAGGAAGAAATTTTAGGTGAATTCAAAAAGATCAAACCTTCTATGTTTAATAGAGAGATCGAGAAGGGAGGAGAAGGGGAAGCTTGGTTATCTAGAATGAATAATTATTTACATATTTATAACTATTTCGATGAATTAAAATAAAAAATGGCCATATATAACTTAATAGGAAAATTAGATATCTATTTCCAAGACATAAAGAAAGTAGAAGGCATTAAATAATGTTATGTAACATGGAAAACCTTCAAGAAACATTTTAAACGAAAGTATCTCTCGGAACAATACTATGAGGAAAAAGATAAATAATTTTACAAATTTATATTAGGTGCTATGACCATGAAGGAACTCTGCATTAAATTCTTAAGTTTACTTCATTACGTGCCTTATATCATTGACAAAAAATAAAAATTACAACACTTTCTCAATTGTTTACCTCTTATGTTTAAAGAGAGGATTGACTACAATAATCCAAAAAATCTCGAAGAGGAAATAAGAATAGAAAACTTATGTTATGATCATAATAAGAATAAAAGGGAAAACATACCTTACTGGAAAACTAAAAGGCGTGACAACTTTGATGAGAAAAAAGAAAAATAATAATTTTTATAAGAACACTCGGAACAAATATTAGGGATATCACAAAAATAATTATAAAAACTTTAAGACACTGAATCCTGCAACAAAAGAAAGGGAACCATCCAGTGCCTTTAATAAAAATACTACACAAAGGGAACCACTAAAATGCTCGGAATGTGGTGAGCCACATTACTTTAAAGATTGCCCCATAAGAAAGAAATTTTTTCATACTATTCACTCAATTCAAGAAGCTACTATAATTGGGGATATGAAAAAAAGCATGCCCAAAATTAGTGCAACATCGAAGAATGGGAAAGCCGACCATCAAACATCGATGGTCAAAATCGAAGGTATGATAAAAGACAGACCCATTTCTATACTGATTGATCCAGGTGCAAATTTAGGCTATGTATCACCTAAAATTGTGGAATTATATAAATTACAACAAGATAGGTTTGAAAATTCTTGGATGGTGGTACTTGCTACAGGAACAAAATGAAAAGTCAATAGTTAAATGAAAAAACATAAATTCATTATGAATGAATTGAAAACACATAGTGAATTAAATATATTACCGTTAGGGTATTATGATTTCCTGATAGGAATGGACTGGTTAGAGAAACATATAGTTATGTTAAACTTCTATTATAAAAATTTCACATGTTTAGATGATAAACGTAATACCATTATTGTAAAAGGAATTCCCAGAAAGGTTACCATAAGAGAAATATTTTCCTTATAAATGAAAAGGTGCATACGTAAGGGATGCAAAGTTTTGCAGTCTATGTAATGGATGACATAGAGAATGATAATGAACTTAAAATAGAGGATATACCAATTTTGAAATAGTTTAAAGACATATTTCCTGAAGAATTTCTTGGACTACCTCTAAAGAGGGATATAGACTTTACAATCGATTTGGTACCGCGGCCAGTACCAACATCAAAATCTCCCTATCGGATGAATATAGTAGAGCTTACTAAACTTACATTACAATTATAGGAACTAATTGATAAAAAGTACATTTGATCTAGTGTTTCCCCTTTGGGAGCACCGATCTTATTTTTAAAGTAAAAATATGGCACTCTAAGACTGTGTATAGATTATCGACAATTAAACAAAATGACTCTTAAAAATCTATATCCTTTGCCCCAGATAAACAATCTATTCAATAAGTTTTGAGGGGAAACCATTTTATCAAAAATATATTTAATATCTGGATACCATCAGGTACAGATCAAGGAGGAAGACATCTTTAAAAATACTTTTTGAACCAGATATGGTGATTACAAGTTTGTCGTAATGCCCTTTGGGTAAGCAAATTCCTCGACAACTTTCATACATTTAATGAGTCGTATATTAAGCAAATACTTAGATAAATTCATAGTCATATTTATCGACAACATATTGGTATACTCTAAAAATAAACAAGAGCATGAAGAACACTTAAAAATAATTTTACAAGTATAAAGGGAACAACAATTGTTTTTTAAGTTTAGCAAGTGTGAATTCTTTAAATACCAAATTCAGTATGTAGGGAACGTGGTGTCTAAATATGGGATATCAGTCGATCCCGATAAGATTAAGGCTATCATTGAATGTCTTGTTCCAAATAATGTGACCGGCATAATATCATTCATGGGGATTATTGGATACTACAGGAAATTCATTGAAGGATTCTCCAAAATAGCTTACCCCATAACTTCCTTACAGAATAATGGTAGGAAATTTAATTGGAGCGAAAAATGTACTAAAAGTTTGAATAAATATTTGTTAACCACAACTCTGATATTAAAAATTGTCTATCCTTTTAAATATTTTGTTGTATGCACCGACACATGTAAATAAGGTTAGGTAGAGTACTAATCCAAGAAAACTATGGTGTAGCCTATGAGTCTAGGAAGTTAAAAGAACATGAGAATAAATATGCTACTCGTGACCTAGAACTAACTGTCATCATACATGTGCTAAATATGTCATGACACCTCTCATCGAAAGAAGATTCTTACTAATGTCAGATAATATAAGTTTAAAATACTTGTTTGATCAACTGAATCTTAATGCTAGACAAGCTAGGTGGTTGTTGTTTCTAAGTGAATATGATTTTGAAATAAAACATATAAAAAGAAAAGAGAATAAAGTTGCACAAGCTTTAATTTGGCATGCAAAGCATCTATACGCAAACAATAATTATGAATCATATTTAGAAAATAAAATTCTAAACGCAGGAAAGTTTGATAAAGAGTATCAAAACCTAAAGGAAAATATCACGTAAAACAAAAGGAATCAAATAAAAGCATATCTTAGTCTAAACAAAAGAGGGTTATTACTACCTAAAGGTATATTATACATACCTAACTCAACAAATATTAAGTTAACTATCATGGACGAGTTACATAAACAACATTATTCAAGACACCTTGGATATCAGAAAATGATCACTATGACAAGAAAATATTTCTTCTAGCCTAATATGAAGAAATAAGTAGAAAAATATTTAGCATGCTGCATTGAATGTCAATAGGTAAAGGATGAACGCAAACATCCAGCAGGACTATTGAAACCATTACCCATTCCAGAATGGAGATGGGAATTGATAAGCTTGGATTTCATAACAGGTTTACCTAAGAATGTTAAACAACACAACTGAATCATGGTCTTAGTGGATACATTAAGTAAAGAAGCTTACTTTATTCTGGTAAAATATACTTATAAAGTTTTTAACATTGTTGATATTTTTATGAAAGAAATATTCAGGTTGCACGGTGTACCTAAAGTAATAATCTCATATAGAGGTGTAAAATTGATAGGAAATTTTTGGAAATCCTTGTTTAAAGGACTAGGCACACAATTAAATTTCAGCACTGCACATCATGCTCAAACTCGCGAAAAAATAGAAAGATTAAATCAGATTCTAGGAGACATGATTATAATGTATGTAATGGATCAACCTCGTAAGTGGGAATATTACTTCCACTTAGTAGAATTTTATAATAACAATGATTTCCAAGTTTTGGTTGGAATGAGTCCATTTGAAATTATGAACAGATGAAAGTGTCCACAAATTAATGTTAGTTCCTGAATTGTTGAAAGATATGGAGCTAATAATGAAACATGTAAAACAAAATTTGAAGGTTTCCTAAGATAGGAAAAAGAGTTATGCTAACTTGAAAATAACTCCTCAAGAGTTCTAGGTATGAGAACATATATACATAAAGGTAAAACCCAAGAAAAAATACCTAATATTGGGAAGATATATGAGTTAGCATTACCACCTATAATAAAAGTACATAATGTTTTTCATGTTTCCATTCTAAAGAAATACGTTTATGATGCTACTCATGTGATTGATTGTCCAATGTTATACATGTGGAACCCGAAGGAGAGTTTTAGGTTGAACCGAAGTGTATTCTCAATAGGAGAGAAATTTTACTCTGGAACTGTACCATCATACAAGTCAAGGTGAAATGGAAGCACCTTAGTCTAGAGGAATCCACTTGGGAATTGGAGAGTAATATGTGGGAGGCATATCCAATTCTATTTAAAGATGAAATAATGGAAGAATGAAGATGAAAAGATAATAACACTGAGGATAGTGTTATCCTTTAAGGGGAGGTGTATGTAACACACATAATAAATGTAATTATTATTACTTGGAATATTATTTTGTTTTAAAAATTTTTTTTGACAAGAAAGCTAAAATGGATGTAATGGATTATTTTATTTAATAATTAAAATACTAAAAGGGATTAGAACCGAAGTAGTTGTTAAAAGAGTGTTTGCGGACCCACAAGTGGAAAGAAAAAGTGGTGAAAGTTGTGAACTGAGAAATCAAGTGATGCATCAGGATTATTCCTAAAAATCAGGTAAAGACTCCTTGTAGAGTGCTAAAGAGTAGGAGGCTCATAAATGACCAACTTCTAGGAAAAATACTATAAAATAGTATGTCCATCAAGCAAGTAGGAGGATAGAAATAGATGAGGAATTGATATGTTGATGCAAGATATAGTACATTGATTGAATTTTTTCCTTGTGGTTCAACAAATAGGCTCGGGGGTTCTGGAGCAAATAAGACTTTGCTTCTCTAGAACTTGGTTTGGAGGAATGAAAACTTGAGTTATGTTTTCTCGATAGTGGTTTCAGGTTCCCTACTCGATTTCTTATCGGTTTAGTATTTAAAAATTATAGACTAAATATAGATATGAATTGTAAATACATTTTAATAGGGAATTATACTATGCACTTGTTCCTAACATTTTCCTATTTTCATGTCATGGTTTAGTACAAATTGTTCTTTATTTATGGAATGTAAAAATATTACAGATCATTTTATCTTGGTTTGAGAGTCATTATATAAATATTAGACACATTCCTATACTAACCTCTATTTGGGATTCCATACCCATATTACGGAGAATTAAAGTTTAAAAGAACTAAAACATACGAATGAATGTATCATAGTCGACCAACCTAATACTCAGACAACCAGAGAAATTCCCAATTCATAGATCTTCTTAATATTTTAAAGTATGTCTACATATTGTCTTTTAAAATGTTTAAAATGTATATTAGATGTAAGTCTTTTAAATATAATAATATACCCTAGGAGCCGAGGATTTTCATACAGAGTTTATCTTTGTTCTAAACTTTATGAATTTATAAGTGCTTCCAATTAAAACTATGTTTTGAAGAATACCTATTGTTATGAATATATTTCTCTAGTGTAGTTAACAACAAAATTAAAACAAGGAATCACAAATTAAACAACAATTACAATAACCCAAGTGAGAAACCAAAAAATAAACACTAAAAAAATTGATGGGGAACCATCGTATAAAACATTCATAAATTTCCACAGTAGAGATGAAAGAGTTCTTCCCTTGAAAACATCAATATCATGAATATCCATATCTAGGTGTTAACTCAGCATTAATACAATATACGACTATTGTTAGATGGGTATTCAAACCCTTTTGAAACCAAATCTAAAATACCGACATAATCTTGTATAAGTAATTCGATACATGCCCAGTTCACAGATATGCATCATAAATCCAATGAAAAATAGATCTAGTAAATTCATGAAGTAATTATGTTTTAAATCAATAAACATAATACAAACAAGAACCCTTTGAACTCGATCTTCCATACTCAGGGACAAATAAAACTGACCAAACATTTAAACATCAACAAGATCGCAAAATTCAAGTGCAACTAAATATCCCCTTAAATATTTAATAGTTTGAAATTAAATTACAAATCTGTCAATACTATTGTGGTTGTAAGCTGATCTATTGGCATCCACTGTATAGAACAAAAAAATAAATAATGTAATCTACATCTGAAATATATGGAAAAACAAACACTTTAAAATATGAGAGGCTGCAAATCCATTTTATAAGCTAATACATACCTATAAGGGTTTAAAACAAGAAAATTAAAAATCATCTTCTTAGTGGCTGTGAAATCCCTCCACTAGTGGGCTGCAAACCCAATGGGAAACCACTGTAACCTTAGATTTACTTGAAACTTACCATTTGAATATTGGTGGATCCATTGGTGAAGACCAAGCATAATCGCTCTGGTGGATACATGCACAAAATAAACTTAGAAGCATTAGTATGGGTGCTAGTAACAAGGTTAACGGCGGCATTCTTCCTACTTGAACATAATTAGAGGAGTTTCCTCACCTCTAGCAAGGAATAATGGGGCCTAAGAGCAGGTGACCATGTCACCACTCTCGCTAGGCCATTTTTAGTGACCTACACTCAGCATCGACCTTGTTTTAGTTCCTTGTCAAAACTCTAAGCCTTTTGAAAGCTAGAGGAAGTAAAAACCAGATCGTGAATCCTTACCTGAAACCCAAGTTTGGATGGTAAAGGTGAATAAAGCATACTGGAACCTTCGCACTTCCTTTGCCTTCACCTTTCAACCAGTTAATAGAGTTAATAGAAAACCCTTTGCATACATTTGAATGAACAATTTATAAATTATTGTAGGTAAAGGGATAAACTTACTCTTAATGAATGCGTAGAGGGCTAGGGGTCGACTCTTCATGGGTTACCCTTTTTTCTTCTCCTCTACCTGCACACAAAATAGAAAATTGTATGTTAAACTTGAAATGGCCATTAAAAACTTATAAGTGTAATTTTTTTTACAAAACTCCTCGAAGGAGTCTCTCTCCTTACCTGGTTAAAATATCAACAGGCTGTAAAGCCTCTACAAACACTAAGAAGGAGAATGGTCTTCCCTTCAGAACCCCACAACAACCAAGCCAAGCCAAGGTTTTAATGGCCACCACATTGCCATAAGTCACTGATAAAAAAATCCAAACAAAACTCATGTACAAACTTATGCAAATTTTTCTTTAACATACCGTAAAGATCCAAGGAAAGACTGTGCACCGCAACCATGAATAGTTGAGTATCTTTTATTCCATAAGAACAACATTACAGACCAAATGAATGTGAATAAACCCATAGATAGCTTAAAGACGGAATTAAAACCTTTGAAAAACCCTTGCAGGATATCATGAGAAGTGGATGGATGATATCCTCTCGGGCCACAACACATGCAAATTAAAACTTGTCAATGAATGCGCATGGCTGCACTGTCAACTCACAACTAGGGCTGAATTAAAACTTTAGTTCAATTCTTAAATGTTTATGAGTTGGAATTTCCCTTGTACCTCCCTTTTAAAATTATTTAATTCCAAATATTACAACATAACACCCACGATATGTAAGGTCATGGATAGGGTCACAACTATGGTGATTGTGTCATGGGTATGTGCAAGCTGATGATGGTCTCTTTTGACGCATTAGATGCAATAGAAAACTCAAAACACAGGCATCCATCAACTTGCATGGATATTTTGAGACACTTACACAATGAATCTTGCAATGAGAAAAAAAATAGAAATGTAGGAAATTGAATGACGTTTCCAAATATATAATTTTTTTCTATTGAAAATTTTGTGAACTATCTAAAGTTAGATATCTTTTAAACAAGACTTTTTGTTTTTGGGACAAATTATAAGGTATATGTTTTTTTGGGTGCAACCTCTGAGTGACTAAATGATGGAGTAAACTTACGAAAACCGGTATACATATAGAGAACATATAGTACTAGTGCACGACTATTTTTCCAATAGTAAAAATAATTTTTTAAATATTTTTTTAATTATCTAAGAGATCAAACCTCGAAAACAGTATGTCAATTGTGGGTGCAACGTTTGAATGTCTTAATGCAATTATTTGGAAATGAATTTTTTATAGCATGTAGAGGTTGGTGTTATTTGGTGCACCATACAATTTTTTTTAAATGGTTGAGAAACGAAAGAGATATGGACAAAACACTAACAATGTGTTTTTTTCTTTGAGGAGTGATGAGAAAAGATAAATAAGAAAAAAATAGAAAAAGTTATGTATTCTTGTTAAAATTTACATATTTGTAATCTGCAAAAAAAACCATATCTGTTTCTAAAATATGATAAAAAATGGAGGTGTGCAACATACTCAGACGGATAGCTAAACACAAGCATATTGAAAATTTGGATATAATGCTGAATTAGCCATGGTTTATCATACTCCAAGGCATAGGCATGCTGAATCTGAAGCAAAGTCTGAAGAAGACACATAGGCATAAGAATTCCATGCAAGCATGGGTGGAGGCTTGGCGTTATCATTTGGAGGGAATACATTTTTGAATTTAAACAAATTGTGTGCTCGTTATTATGGACAATAACGTGTGTGCGTTAATAAAAACATGAGCACATTTTTATGAATCACAATGCGCACTCAGTTTTAAATAATACAATGAGTTTGTTTTTCTGAGTTATACCAATACTGAAATTATTTTATTTCCCCCCCACTCCCCTCTTCCCCCTCACTCTTACTAACCCCCATTCCCCTCTTCCCCCTAACTCTTACTAACCCCCCCTCCTCCTCTCCCTACCTCTAATCCACCCTCCTCTTGTCCTACNCTAACACCTAAAACCTCTCCACTCTTTCTTGCGCCCCAACTCATCCAACTACACTTAACCCCCACCCCTCGATCTATTACCCAGCCCTCTCTCTCTCTCTCTATTACAGACACCCACATTACACATCCATAAGTCACCCCCTACCATTAACACCCCTCCCCACGCCTCTTCCCCCCAATTCTTACTAATCCCCTCTCCTCCTCTCCCTACAGCTCTAACTCTCTTCCTCCTCCTACCTCTCTCCCCACCTCATCTCCATTACTAAACACTTCTCCACTCTCTCTTACTCTCCAACCCCTGAAACCTAACAAATCCGTCCCCAACCCCTAACACCCGCACAAACACACACATCCATTGGTCTCCCCCCACCTCTGACCCCACTCCTCCTCTTACCTCAAACCCCCTCTCCTTCCCCTAAATCCAACCCCACCCAATCCCTTCATTCCCTTGACAACTCACCACTCTCTCTCCTTGTCTCTCACTCTCTCCCCACTATGTCTCC
>LPNX010446133.1:6163-22107 GCA_001517045.1 Pseudotsuga menziesii
TAGGCATGTGCATATCATTTCCTTTCAGTCAAAATACAAAAAATCGGTGGGCCGGGCCGCAACCGGTAAAGCCTTCGTTTGTTACTTTGACCTACGGTAGCCAGACCGCAAGCCGGACGGATTCCCTATACCAAATAGTCGGCGGGCTAGTTGGGAACGCTGATTGGGGAGAATCCTTTACTGTTGTCGCCTGCGATTTTGCGGGCCTCAACACACCCTTGTAACCTAGGGTTTGGGGTTACCAACTTAATACTAACTTGCAGACAATCATCTTTTTATAGAGAATGGAAAGAGAATAGAAAGAAAATCTTGACTTACCCAATTAACGATGGTTGGTCCAAGCTTGATCTTCTCTCACTCCACTTCTTTTCAAAGCTTCTAGGGATGCACCTCTTCACCTGCAAAGAGAAAATACTTCAAGAAATATCTCATGCATATATATATCATAGGTTAGATGAAAACCATATTAATCATATAAACAAACATATTCAATAACCAATATACATGAAATAAACACAAAATAAGATTGGAAGAAGATTTCTCTTTATTAACAATCGATGAATAAGATAAGAGTACAACCCAGCTTCTGAGACAAGGAATCCTCTGCAACCAAAGAAATATAAGTTCTAATGCTCCAATATTCTGAAGATATACCACCAGCATAACTTTGCTCTCCAAGATTGATTAGCCCCCACCCCAAGGCCTCTATTTATACTTTGGGAAATAGAGTGGTTTCGAAGGTTGGGATGGTTGAGATGGTTGGGATAGTTATAGATTAGGACCCAACTAATCTCATCTAATCTTGATTTATATTTTTTAAAGTCAAATTAAGGTATATGTGGGTATTAATATAGGCAACTCGCGTGTGATACGCATGTTTCTCAAAGGGAACTCGCGTATGCCAGTATACGCGGGTTGCAATGCAAATACTCATGTATGACACACGATTTGCAATGCATATAGTCACGTATGCAACCCAAAAACTCATAATAAAAATATATAAGGTTGGTTTGAGGATAACGCATCAAAGGTCATGCCCATCTATAATGTTTTGGCCACTTCAATCCAAATTTGTCCTTTTGTGTACCAACATGAGGAATGTCAGCACTTGGATGGATAAGTGTCATTTTGGCTGATGAAAGATTCCCCCTAATGTGTGAGGTCAGAGGGAAGTGATGGCTAGAATACATTATAATTATTATCTTGGAGAACTCAGAAGTCTAAGGAATTAGAGGAAGTACCTGGAACAAATACATATCAATGTCATATACAAAATCATATCTAAGGATGCCATGTTCAATATACTTGAACACTAGATCCTTTACAATATTTGAGTACATCATATGATACGGGTACAAGACCACATATATTACAAAGGTGGATTGAAGTCACAATATACAATAATGATGAGTCTTCAAAAATCTGGAAGTGGTGTAGGTGAACACAACACAATCTTGCGCATCTTAGGTTATAAATGTGAACCTAAGGTCTTCGTCAAAATCCAAAGGAACCAGTACAATCCAGGACATGTGTTTAGATGTCTCGAAGTTGAACATGGATAGGATTCAATAGATTGTCAATCAATAGGTGATAATTGAAAACTGATGCAAAGGATTTCACTAATGATGAAAGTGAATCCTAGGGTACCATCGTCAAACTCTAGGTCTTTGTCTTTAGGAAATACTAATGAGAAACCGTGTTGTGATGAGGAAGGAAATAGATCCTCCAACGGATCACAAGAGTGACTAGGAAATGGATAAGGGAAGGTAGACACAAGTGGTATCAGATAGGACAATGATGGAATCAGGATAATAATCAGATGCAGGGATAAATCCTTGAATAGTGAGCAGGAAACAGAGATGACCCAAGGCATCTTTTAAATTTGCAGATAAGACAACTAGACTTATTTGTCATGTAGGAGACATGATCATATTCCCTGGGCATAAATGACAAGTGGAGGAGTAAGAAACTCTAAGTGATAGCCGACTGAAAGTGTACACTAATACATGAGTATCAGAAAGTTCAGAGAGTGCTATGTTCAAGGAGGACATGCTACCACCAACTGAAACCCAAAAAGAAAACTTCTTCCTTATCTTTCGTGTTAAATTTTAACAAGACTAGTAAATTCAACTCAGGTCTCTCTTCATTTTTGACAAGCTTGAAGAGAAGAGGGAATAATGCTTGATAATGTCACTTATCTGTGGATTTTATGAGCTCGAACTAGTACATGCTCATTTGATGTTTTCATATTTAGAGAGTCTGAAAACTCTGAAGAAGACTCCAAGGGGGGTCATTTTTCATCCAATTTAGTCTCCTGAGCCTGAAAAAGTATAAAACATACCACATAAGAACTCTCTTAACTTCCAAAGAATAAAAGGAGAACCTTTTTTGTACTTAGTCAGGGAGGTCTGAAAAAGGTTAAATTATCACCTACCCAACGCTCCTTCAAAAGTAGCATATAGCTTGACTTTTACGAGTGTGAAGGGAAGCAAGATCACTGAGAAAGATCCATTTGATTATGAGGAATGGGGATTACAATAGTAAACTCGATGTTTTGTTCTTGGTGTTTAACGAGCATGACGTAGACATAAAGCAGACTCGGAATCTTTTTCATGTTTAGGTCCAGAGCATGAAAAAGAGAAAACTAAGCTCATACTCAGCATTCCTTTTCCGTAAATTAAGTCCCCCAAGTCTAAAAAAGAAATAAACCTATTAGCACTCTGTTTGCAATAGTTAATTTATGGGCTTGACAGAGTTCGAAGAGGGTTCTACTCATTTGAACATTATGTGAACACCCTTTAGGTTATCAAAGACACATTTTCCATGTTTTAAGATTGTCAGATAATGAAGAGAGGTCAACCTATGCTGGTAGACTCTTCCAAAGGTGAATACTTGCAATATCATGGACAATAAAGATAAGCGTCATAGACTAATGATCCAGAATTACAAGGAAGAAGAGCGACGATGGATCGTTGTTTTGGCCCAAGACGCGGGAGAATGGTCAAAGTTTGGCTTTCACAGAGTCCATTAAACAGGCAAGTAATAAAAGGCCGAGATCAAGGCAAAGCTTGATCGACGTCCCAAAACAGTTTCCCTGAGCAAACATGCTCGATAGAAAAAACTTTCCCAAATCGCAAAACATGTTAAAGGTTGGAGCATCTGACGGTGGAGATGAAAGTAGAAACAGATCTACGGTCCGAGCTGATTTCACAAGCCAGACTGGTGTGGATAAAAGTCACGATTTCAAATCGTGAAAAGTGGTACCGGCTACAAATATCAACGGTCATGACAAAGAAGGTAATACATCTATGGTCAAGGTTCTTTTCGCAATATGAACTAGCACGGACAACGTCATGGTCCCGATTCACAAAGAGGTGGTAGGACTCACTCGGGTCGACAGTTGCATGGAGAGGTTTATCATTATTGATGGGTAAGAACACACCACGATTTAAAGCTACCTATTCTATCAAGAGAGGATAAATTGGCAACAGAAGTAAAGAAACATGGACGGTGGATGTGAAAGGTTCCCCCAAATCGGAGGGCCAAGGAGGCCTCAAGGCTGCAAGTGTCGCATCCAGTATGGAGATGACAGTGGAAGGGACGTGCATATGTGTAATCCACTTCTTGGAAGATTAGCTGATTCTCCAAAGCCATTTTTAGCATGCATATAGGTGAACTCATCCCTGTGGCAGAGCCATATTGCATAAAGACAAGCGGCTTCTGTGTGAGTTGGCCTGCAAAAGTAAGGAAAATAATCGATGAATACACTACTCACAAGGGGAAAGGCCAGCAAGAAGGGGGAGACCATTCCATTTCCTACATCACAAGAGTGAGGAAGCATGGGAGCGTCCACTTCATGTGCTTTGCAGCATGGACCAACTATACAAGGTGGCATCCAAAAATACTTCCTACAGCAAACGGTAAGGTGTCGCAGCCGATGAAGCAACGTGACTAGATCCCTAGCAGGTAAAGGATTGCTTTGCTCGTGCCCTCACACATGTTGATACCAAAAACACTTGATGACAGAATATGTGGGAATGGTGACCAGTCATTGCAAAGGTCAGTCTGGAAGCCTTATATATATTTCCTTTGAAACACCGAGGATGAGATAACATATTTCCAGAGCCCAAGTTTCCATTTCGCCGCGAGTACATAGAAGTTCGAAGGGTTCAGCGATGGCGATTTGGTTCAAAAATCTTGTTTGTGTGGGTGTGTTGATGATTTGTCAGAAAATTTCCACACTCACCCATCACCTTGGTGTTCCCTGCCAAGGATGACACCAGTCATTGGGGCCCAAACGTGAAAAATTTTGAGAGATACACTTGCCTTCAGATACCCACACCTCCAGCAATGCATTTCCTAGACAATCGCTCCCCATTGGTGTTCTTTCAGGGACCACTGATACCATCGCTGCCCCCAAAGCCTCCATAGAAGGAGACAGTCCCAGACTACTCTCTATAGGAGAATTTTTTCAGATGGGAGCGTCAGGTGTCTAATACCTGCATAGCCCAGTTTGTGAATTCCACTTACCAAGGGTGATGGGGATGGTGGAGGCACGTGACACCTTAATTCCTGTTGGAGATCCCACCTCACTGGGGGTGAGGACTACAAGAATGAAAAGCCACCAAAAAGGCTTGCCTCAGCTAGGAGCAATGTGGCTCTTCTTCCAAACCCCATGCCCAATAGTGTTACCCGAAGAGTAAGGAGGTGGTGGATGAGGTTGAGCAAGAGAAAGTTGCAAATTGCCCTGCTAGTGTGTGCCCATGCAGAAAGCCGCATTTGAACATGGCGAAAACACACACTTCAAACAGAAAAAGGGCATCATGCTGACTCATCAGGCCGGCTAAAAGGTCCAAAACCCATTAAAGGGTGACTCACCTGAAATCAAACGGAAAGGCGTCTTACTTAGAATCCACAACAGTAGCCGAGCATGTTAGGCTATCACCCAGGCCGAGTTCACCCACTAGCTCCATAATGTTTGCTCATATTTGTAAATCATGGAAATAGTTCCACTCTCTAGACTGTTTATGCATGATTGTGACTGGAAATAGTTTTTAGGTATATTTTGGAGAGTAATCTCAGCACTAAAATAGTATAAATACACTCCTAATAGGGGGAGATAGGAGTTAGTTGGTTGGTTTGGGAAACCTTCAAGGGATGAGGCTATTTGTTGTAAATAATATCTGTTCTTTGTGTTATGAATAAAATTGTAGAGGAAGGATTGTCTTTCAAGACAGAGATTCTTGTGTCGTTGCTTCTTTCAATATGTATTTTCCTTACGTGAAATGTTCATCCTGTTTTCATTCTATTTTGTTAATTTTTTTCATGTCTAAAATGAGTGTATAACAGTTTGGAATTCATACATGCTATGGTCCATCTGTTGTTTTAGACATTCATTAAGTTTTCTTCTAAATTTATGTAGAATTCATCTTGTTGGTACTCTACATGATGGGTTGTTCCCTCTCATCTACTAATGACCCGCTAAATACCTCCTGATTGCAAGATCAACAGCTGCCTTGCCTTTGTTTGCAAACCCACACCACTCTTTACCTCCTGCAAATGTTCCTTACCCACACCTTCGACTCCATTGCCAATGTTCCCTTACCTTGATAGTCCCACCTACATCTCACATTAACGCACTTCGTTCCATTCAGGAGTCTGGCCTCTTGACCACTCTTTATCGAATATATTACGTGAAGTAAACCTGAAAACAAGCGAGAGATCCCTCTTTGACTGCGCAAGGCCAGAGGCGCATTCTAAAGTGGTTAGGCTATTGCCCGAGAGAGAGCCTTTTTTTGCACCCAACCTATGGGCATGATCCCGGTGCTAACAAACTAGCGTCGTTGTCGGGGACAAGATTGAATATCATCCCTAGGAAGAACAATATAGTTTTAGTTCTAGTTTTTGATGGTGAAAAATGATTAGACATCAAGAAGGTTGAGCACTTTTCACCTGGCGACTCCACTCTTGAAGGACTCAGACTTCAGTGACTCTGCTGGTGGTATGACCCAGAAATCAAATGGTCAGAAAAAAAAAATAGGCATGCTTTGTCTGGAAAAATGGACCCCTTGTAAGGCCCAAAAATGCATGGTGAAAGGTTAAGATACTTGAGTTTATGCTTCTTCCAAGATGCCTTGTCTTCTCTTATAAGTTTGTTCTTATCCTTTCCTAGATTTATCAAAACAACCTTCTATGGTTCAATTCGTTCGAAGCAGAGCTATGAGTATATTCCTATTTATCCTTCTTTACGAACTAAAAGCATTGAGTCATCTTGTACATTTGGTTTTGACCCAGATTTTTCTCCCGGAGCTCATGGCATTAAAGGTCACCCCTATGAACCTCATGAAACCTCAGTTGATAGCGTATCTATTGCACCTAGCCTGGTCTCTCCTAGTTTTCCAAGAAAATACAAACCACTACAATTGCCTCCTATGCTCCATGATTTTCCTGTGAAACATTACAAGCACCTCAACAAATTTGATGGAGACTCCAAAGACTTCACTACTGTGAGACATTTACAAGCCTTCGAACATTTCTCTGACCCTTTTGAAATAGAACATGATGATGTCTACATGAGGGGTTTTTCCTAGTCTTTGCAAGGAGATGCTAAAGAATGGTTCAAACACTTGCATCCTAAGTCCATCAATACTTGGGAAGAGTTTTCTTGCACCTTTTTAAAGTTTTGGGGTAGGAGAAGACCATTGGATCAAATACTTTCAGAATTTTATTCCCTGAAGAGACATGAAGGTGAAGCCATATCTAGTTTTAACAGAATATTTGCAAGCTTCTATTATAACATGCCTAAGGAAGTCCAACCTCTTGAGAATGTTGCTAATATCTATTATGTATCCATCTTTCCTCTTAATATTTCCTTGCTTCTTTTGGAAACAAAATCAACCACTTTGCAGCATATGTTTACTGATTGTTTGGAGATTGAGGAAAACCTTAAGATGTCCAAAAATTTGTCAGGTCAGGACAACGATGGTGAAATAAAAGATACATTAAAATTGGTTGGGCCCTACAAGCAGAATGGGAAAGTCCTTGTTCAGCTAAAGCTTTCCCTTGGTATACAGAAAGATGATCAGCCTGATATAGGAGCACAGGGTTCTGTAGGCCTATTTTCTAAAGATTGCACTCTTCCTAGCACCAGACCCGTAAAGGACGATTTTAAGAAGGATTTCGGTGTGCCTGTGTATGATGAATATGAGGAAGAGTACCTGCGAAATGTACCCGAAGATCTGGTTATAGAACCAAGGCCTACTCATGGACGAAATCAAGCTGCAATGCAAAGTCAGAAGGTGGAAACATGAAAGGGTGATGAATGTGCTGGAGGTGATAGCCTAACCTTGTGTTATTCCTCCTTTGAATTAATACGACACATGATTAAATCCTCTAAGAAAAAACAAAAGATAGAGGAGATGGTTCAATCCAGAAACTTACGTGGAAAAGAAGATGACAAAGAGGAACAGTCATGTGATCCCTCTCCATTTACTGATATGTCAGGAATTTGTGATGAGGTGTTGAGTCACAAAGAAGGATGCATCAGCCCTCAAATAAATAAATTTTTTAATGTTCTGCCGAGTCAGGAATATCACCCCATAAACAAGGAATATGCCTACTCAGTTCTGTTGAAGAAAAGAAGGACCTCCCTCCTGAGGCACATGAATAAATTCAAGCTCTCATTGCAAAACTTTTGAGCAAAATATGGATGTTTCACTGAAGAAAGATTATGTTGGTCCTCTTCTACAATCTTCCAAGTATCAGCCTGACGAATCACCAGAGGAGGGGATTTTCGGACAGCCTTCCCATGAGCAGATGAAAGAATATGCTGGAGGTTGCCATGTTTTCTATGACCCCATAGCAGAGTACATGGAAGAGATGGGTAAGGGTAGTGATTGGTCGCATCTCTACTTTAAAGATTAGTTTGTTTGTCATTTCCTTCTCCCATTATCTATTTCATTTATGTTCATGAAGCACGAAAAGAGAACAAAATTATTAGGAAAATTGCTTGATTGTCTTCATTGGAAGTCTAATTTCACTTAATCGGACTTATGCACTAAATTAGGTAGAGTAGGTAGGAAAAAATAAGCTTGGAAATCATTGAGCATTTTCTTCATTGCTATTCTAGTTTGTTTTCATTTTTAGTTGTAAGCACAGGTTTGCAGTTAAGAGCATGGTTTGTAAGAGTGACATAAATTCGCTAAAGCAGTAGCTCAGAGCAAAATGGAGGCTTCAAAGAAAAGATTGGGGATGACCCAATGGATTCGTCACTTGGTCTATGGGGGTTCTTTGCTACCTCATTGGGAGGATAGCATCCCTTACAGAGCTAGATGTTAGCACTTCGTTTTCAATAGTCGATCTATGGGCCTGAGAGAGTTCGAAGAGGGTTCTACTCATTTGAACATTATGTGAACACCCTTCAGGCTATCAGAGGCACATTTTCCATGTTTTAAGACTTTCAGATAATGAAGAGAGGTCAAACTACAGTGGTAGACTCTTTCGAAGTTGAAGACTTGTAGCAGCATGGACTATAAAGATAAGCATCATAGACCAACAATCTAAAATTACAAGGAAGAAGAGCGGTGATGGATCGTGATTTTGGCTCAAGACGCGGGAGAACAGTCAAATTTTTGCTTTCACGGAGTCTGTTAAATAGACAAGCAATAAAAGGCCAATATCAAGGCAAAGACCAATCGATGGCCCTAAACAGTTTCGTTGAGCAAACATGCTCGATAGAAAAAAATTTCCCAAATCATGAAATAGGTTAAAGGTCAGAAGCATCTGACGGCATAGATGAAAGAAGAAACATATCTACGATCCCAGTTGATTTCACAACCCAGACTTGTGTGGATAAAAGTCACGATTTTAAATCGCAAAAAGTGGTACTGGCTGCAAATATCAATGGTCCCAACAAAGAAGGGAATAGATCTACGGTCAAGGTTCTTTTCGCAATCTGAACTAGCGTGGACAACATCATGGTCCTGATTCACAAAGAGGTGGTAGGACTCACTCGAATCGACAGTTGCATGGGGAGGTCGATCACGATCGATGGGTAAGAACATGCCATGATTTAAAGCTTCCCATTGTATCAAGAGAGCTGAAATTGGTAGCAGAAGTAAAGAAACATGGACGGTGGATGTGAAAGGTTCCCCCAACTCAGAGGGACGAGGAGGTCTCAAGGCTGAAGGTGTCGCATCTAGTACAGAGATGATAGTGGAATGGATGTTCATACGTGTAATCCGCCTCTCGACAGATTAGTCGATTCTTCGACACCATTTGTAGCATGCGTACAAGTGAAATCATCGTTGTGGCAGAGTCGTATTGCATAAAGACAGGTGGATTCTATGTGAGTTGGCCTACGGAAGTAAGGAAAATAACTAGAAAATCCGCTACTCACACGGGGCAAGGCCAGCAAGAAGGGGGAGACCATTCCGTTTGCTACATCACAAGAGCGAGGAAGTGTGGGAGCGTCCACTTCATGTGTTTTGTAGCATGGACAAACTATATAAGGTGGCATCCAAAAATAATTCCCACAGTAAACGGTAAGGTGCCGCAGCTGATGAAGCGATGTGACTAGATCCCCAGCAAGTAAAGGATTGCTATGCTCGTGCCCTCACACAAGCTGATATAAAAAATACTCGATGAAAGAATGTGCGGGAATGCTGACCAGTCATTACAAACGTCAATCTCGAAGCCTTATATATATTTCCTTTGAAACGTTAGGGATGAGCTAACATATTTCCAGAGCCCAAGTTTTTGTTTCGTTGCGAGTCCATAGAATTTTGAAGGGTTCAACGATGACGATCTGGTTCAAAAATATTTTCCGTCTGGGTGTGCTGATGATTGTGAGCAAATTTCCACGCTCACCCGTCACCTTGGTGTTCCCTGCCAAAGATGACACCAATCACCGGGGCCCAGACGTGAAGAATTTTGAGAGATACACCCGCCTTCAGATACCCGCAACTCCAGTGATGCATTTCCTGGACACTCTCTCCCCATTGGTTTTCTTTCAGGGGCCCCTGATACCATCTCTTCCCTCAAATCCTCCACAAAAGGATATAGTCTTGGAATTCTCTCTGTAGGAGAATTTGTCATTAGAAGAATTTTGGGGTCTAAAATGGGCCTCCTAAGGAAAATAATAAAATAATAGTTAAAATAATAAAATAATAGTTAAAATAATAAAATAATATTGATTAATTTTGGAGGAAGAAAGAAAAAAGCTACTTTTTGTGTTCGTATTTTCGACATATCTCCCTATGTTTTTACTCAAATTTCGATTGGGAGAGCTCATTGGATGCAGAATTTGATTCTGCATCCAACGAGTAACTACACTGCATACTTTTGACGGACCCCGCTACCCCAAAAACAAGAAATACCTGAAAAAATGTGATGATTATGTCATCATCACATTTTTTCAGGTATTTCTTGTTTTTGGGGTAGCAGGGTCCGTAAAAAGTATGAAGTGTGGGTACTCGTTGGATGTAGAATCAAATTCTGCATCAAACGAGCTCTCCTGATTGAAATTTGAGTAAAAATACAATGAGATATGTCGAAAATACGAACAAAAAAAGTAGTCTTTTTTATGACAAATATGCCAATTCAACCATTATGGTTGACTCATTTTATTGAAATTCTATTGGTTCTTGAATTCCAACTCACAAAAACTTATTTTGGCATGTTTTCTTATAAGGCCCATTTTAGACCCCAAATTTCCTCTAATGTCGGATGGGAGCGTTAAGGGTCTAAGACTTGCATAGCCCCGTTTGTGAATTCCACTTGCCAAGGGTGATGGGGCTGGTGGAGGCATGCAACACCTTATTTCCTATGCGAGAGTGCACCTCACTAGGGGTGAGGACTACAAGAATGACAAGCCATCGAAAATTCTATCCTTGACCAGGAGAAATGCGACCCTTCTTCTATACCCCATGCCCAATAGTGTTACCCCGATGGAAGGAGGTGGCAAATGAGGTTGAGTAGGGGAAAGTTGAAAACTGCCTTGCCAGTGTGTTCCCATGCAGAAAGCCACATTTGAACATGGAAAAAGCACACACCTTGGACAGAAAAAGGGAATCATGTTGACTCATCAGGCCAACTAAAAGGTCCAAAACCCATTAAAGGGTGACTCACCTATAATCAAATGAAAAGGTGTCATACTCAAAATCCACAACAATAGCTGAGCACGTCAGGCTATCACCCAGGGCGAGTGCACCCACTTGCTCCATAATGTTTGCTCATATTTGTAGATGATGGCAATAGTTCCACTCTCTAGATTATTTACGCATGATTGTGACTGGAAACAATTTTTAGGTATATTTTAGAAAGTAATCTCAGCACTGAAATAGTATAAATACACTCCCGATAGGGGGAGATAGGAGTTAGCTGGTTGGTTGGGAAACCTTCAAGGGTTGAGGCTCTCCATTGTAAATAGTATATGTTCTTTGTGTTATGAATAAAATTGCAGAGGAAGGATTGTCTTTCAAGATAGAGATTCTTGTGTCGTTGCTTCTTTCAATATGTATTTTCCTTACGTGAAATGTTCATCCTGTTTTCATTCCAGTTTGTTAATTTCTTTCATGTCTGAAATGAGTGTATAACAGTTTGGAAATCATACATGATATGCTCTGTCTATTGTTTCAGATATGCATTAAGTTTTCTTCTAAATTTACATAGAATTCATGTTGTTGGTGCTCTGTGTGATGGGATGTTCCCTCTCATCTACTAATCACCCGCTAAATACCTCTCGATTGCAAGATCGATGGCTATCTTGCCTCTATTTGCAAACCCACGCCATTATTTACCTCCTGCAAATGTTCCTTACCCGTACCTTTGACTCCATTACCAATGGTCCCTTACCTTGATAGTCCCACCTGCATCTCACATTAATGCACTTCATTCCATTCAAGAGTCTAGCCTCTTGACTGCTCTTGATCAAATATCTTACGTGAAGTAAACCTAAAAACAAGCGAGAGATCCCTCTATGACTACACAGGGCCAGAGGCATAGTCTAAAGAGGTTTTGCTATTGCTTGGGAGAGAGCCCTTTTTTGCACCCAACCTATGGGCATGATATTGGTGCTTACAAAACCTATGCCTAAAAATACTCTTCTCAATTCTGTATAAAAGAGAGTGATCATTTCTCGTATTATTCCAGATGGTCCGAGAAAGAGATAACCTACCACCAATGTGGATGCCCATTCACATATTCTTAATGAGCATGAATGGACAAGTTTACTCAACAGTCAAGTCTATTTTGAGGAGTTAGACATGGGCCTAAAGAAACTCTATAAGGACAGGGATCCTTATAAAAAGGGATATCTTGTAAAAAGAGACCAAAATGAGGCTCAATTTGGCGTGAAAAATAGCTAAGAAGGCTCCCCCAAAACTATGACAGATGTGGCATGAGTACCAAAACACAATCAATGTGTCCTAAGCTAGGGTACTCAAGGAAGGAAAGACCTATCCATGGAAGAAGAATGGTATAGACAAGGTACTAATTTTTGAATACCATAGTCTGTGGTTAAAGTAGTAATCCTAGGGTTAAGTCGGATTAGGTATAAATGGAAAAATGCATATAAATGACCAAAATCCTGCCCTATATGAGTGAAGAACAACTTTGAGTAACCTTGGACCTGTTTCATTAGGAAAACATGACATGGTATGAATTTGATTTTGATAAAAATTAAGAACTATAGGTTAAAAACCCACTTTTTTTAAATTATTTCTATAAATAGTGCAAAAATAGAAATAAAAAATCGTCATTTCACATTTTTACCCAATATAGACAAGTTTTACCTCTTCCTTCAACTGCACGGTGTGGACAATCCAGTGGATGATTTTCAAATCCGCAAGTGTCAAGTAAATCAGTTCTTCATGCTCTTTCATTTCATCTAAACAAATTTTTTATTTTATGTAAAATTTTGATGTTTGAAGCCGTTTTTAGGGAGGTCGCGCTGTATACGTGGGTATGCAACATAGACAGTCATGTACACGCGTTTTATACACGACTTTCTCGAAAGAAAACCGCGTATGATACACGACATGCCCAAAGGACAGTTGTGTATACTACGCAACATAGGAAAATAATATTTAGGGCCAAAATCAATTTTTTTTGAATGGTTTTAATGTTTGAAAATGGCTTTATGAACAAGCTAAAACATGGTGTTGGAGTGGAGGGAGAGGGAACATGAAACCATGGACCAAGATGAACTTCAAAATGGCCCCACATTGCATGCATTACAACAAAGTGGGTTGTTGAAGTTCTTTTGTACCTAGACTATGTGATCTAATGTCCATTTACTAGAATTTTTTATCAACTACTGGGATCATGATCTAGGTGCATTTGAACTACAAGGTGAGATTTTGGAAATTGCATTAGAAGACATCTATTTTATCTCAAGTTTGTCATGACGAGGAGCTCCTGTCAACTTGGACGGTATCGGTAGGGGCAGTGACCTTTTAAGTGTTCAGAACTACATTGACACTTACTGTGCTCCTGGAACTCAGAAAAGGGGAACATGCATCCCTATTGCACATATATGCAGCTTGCCATTACAGGTGTTGGTAAGTACAGTAGTAAGGGTTACAAGATCATCATTACTTCATCTTGTAACTCGAAACCAAATGAGAATTGGATTGGAATGTCTACATGGGGCTTTACTTCACTGGTGCTCGAGATAAATCCCAATAAAGAAGAAGCAACTCTCCGACTGCAAGAGAGGCCAACTAAAGAAAATCGGTTACGCTAGCATATTAGTGGCCTTTTTCTTTGAGAGAGTACTTGTTCTGAGCCCTGCAGTTCCACTACTGGCTCTCTCTCCCCATCAGCCTAGACTGAGTATGTTGGGGGGAATCTTTCTCCACTAGGGCGATGGTGGATTGGTTCAGAGTGTATACGATGATGACTTCTACCTATGGTGGGAGCACCAACTGCCAGCACTGGAGCAGTTTCCATATGCTGGGATGGATTTTCAGGGTGACAATGACCTTGTCCTCCCTCCTGGAGGAGCATGGGGAGCATCAGGTATTTTGGATTTTCAAGTTTTTAATATTTTTATGAATTTTTAGTCATTAAGATATATACATATGTATACAAGTTTTTAATCCTGTAAATGTTTAAAATGCAGATATTGGACCAGTCTACCATGTTGGGCATCCTCGAATGTATGTGCGACCTTTGGCAGGAGAGAATCATGGTTTTATTAGGATTCTTGAGGGGAAGCTGGCTAGGCTTACCCAAAGAGTACCTACTTGATGTATTGAGCATATCCCTGCCGTTATGCAGGAACTAGTGGCTGGCATCCCACCTATCTGGATATGCCTTATGAGAACGATAGCCAGAGTAGTGCTTGTTTACATAGATGTTGTTGAGGCTACTGTAGCTGAACAAGCTGAAGAAGCCCGAGAGTAGGATGACCAAGATGAGCAGGGTGACCAGGGTGGTCAAGATTAGAACTAGGGGCATTTCATGGATTACGATCCATTTTTTGTATATTTTTTGTATATTATACAGTTATGATTGGATCTCAAGATCAAGAACTCGACCTATCTATATGGACATATATATATATATATGTTATGCTGGTTTATATACATGTGTTTTTGTAATGTATATGTTGTGCATTTTAATGAAATGTGTGTTAAGTGCCAATCCAAGATATAGTTCACATATGCATTATTTTTTGAATTTTGATTTCTTGAAATATGATTAAATGTAATGAAGTCAAAATTTCTTTCCAATAACCTAACTTGCATAAACTGACGTAATAAAATAGGGTTCCGCACCTGATAAGCTCGATTCAGCTAGGAAACCACCAGCTGAGAGTCAAGTCTGACTTCTAGATAAGTGATGCCACATGATAAGGCATCCAATAAAAGATCAATGAAGGCCCTATATTCAGCCACATTATTGGTATCAGGACCTAGGCAAGCTCCTCTAGAGTAAACTAGCTATCCTAAGGGTGAGTAAATAACCCATGCGACTGAAGCTAGGTTGCAAGTGTGACTACTAGCGCCATCTACAAAACCTATGAAAAACTCAGAAGACATCTGTAACAACCAACAAATGATATAAGAACACAAACTAGTGAACTATTTTACATAAAGCTACACACAATAAAAATACAGGAAAAAGTGCTAAGCCTAAGCATAGTACTTTTTCAAGTAGAGCCCATTTCTAGGCTCGGACAATTTATTCCCATCGAAATCAATTAATTCATATGCACCTTTCTTCAAACATTTTGACACGACATAAGTTCCTAATCACATAGACCTGAATTTCCCTACCCCTAGGTGTTCTTTGTCCTAATCCAAGAGCAAGACAAGCTCCCCTTCAGAAAAAACTCTAGATTTGACCGATTTATCGTACTGATTTTTGACCCTATTTTTATGAGACTCGTTTGCAGTCAGCGCATCCGTACCCTGCTCATCTAGATGTTATAAGTGTAACAAACATTCTTCAAGTTCATTTGTATCAGGTAACACATGAATGTCAATTTTTAAGGTCGGGATTTCGCATTCAACCAGAATTACTACTTCCAGCCCATGAATGAGTTGGAAAGGAGAAAGCCCTGTAGCAGTTTTTGCATTGGTTTGATAAGCCCAAAGCATAGGATACAGCATGATGTTCCAATTTGACCTAGTTGCGTTAATGTTACGCTTGAGGATAGTCTTCAAGGTCTTATTTACTGCCTCGACTTAACCATTTTCCTGTGGGTAGAAAGAAGATGAATGTTCTTGTTTAAACCCTAGAATAGTGGTTAATTCAATCATCATGCTATTTTGAAAGTGACTACCATGGTCATGTTAGAATAATAAACCCATAGTATTTACCCACTTAGACATTATTTAATTTATTTTGTCTTATTTGCCTAGTCCATGAGTCCCACCATGTGCAAGTAGCTAATTGCCTATCCATAGAGGTCAAACTTGCCATTATTGACTCATGGA
>LPNX010446156.1:0-16142 GCA_001517045.1 Pseudotsuga menziesii
ATTGGTGGCCACCCACCTATTCCACTTGGACCCCCACCATTGTTTCTTTCATTTTTCCAATTTCCTTAATTGTAGCACAATTTACTATTTTTGGCAGTTTTTGGGTCCTAAACTTCTGGTGCCATTTTGAGGCCCTAAACGAAGTTTTTTGGCATCGAATGGCTGGGGAAACATGAGTCTGTTTCAATATTAAGATTTAATATTATTGGATGTAGTCCTTGAATATATATTTCTAACGATGTATCATGTGCATCAAACGGAGATAGTATGCCAAAGTAACGACCCCGGGAAATTGATGTACCAAGTTACCCAGCGGGGCCCATATTCTGGCATTTCACCTCCTATGGTTAGGTTTTTGGATGTGTAGGGTTTTCCATTGTTTCTCAATAATATATAGGCCTTAGAGACTCATTGTAACACAAATTTCAGAGGCATGTAGCTGCTACATCTCTTCTCACAGATAAGCTATCAGCACTCTAGCTAGTTTATTTACATCATGTCTATAAACAAGTTTTAGTTCTTTGATATTAATGAAATGAAGTGTTATTTACACTATATCTTTGTTTTTATGGTTATTTTTGTATTTGTTTGCATTCCTTCATAAATCCGGATCAACATATCACATATAGGTTGAGGGTAAGTGATAAGTGGCATTTAGCTATTTAATTTAAGACACTAAACCCTATTTCAAACTTATAAAGGGGCCTCCTTATATTCAATTTAACGCACACCATATTCATTGAGCACTTGTGATCATTTGGAAGCTTGGAGGCTTAGATATTTTGCAGGAGTAGTGCAAACTGTGAGGTTGTGAGCATTTAGAGTTTGTTGGAATTAATTTCTTGGGTTGTTTGCAATGGATTGCGCATCTCAGTACCTTGTAGCATGTTGTGTTTTGGATTCTAGGAATCTAGAGGCCATGTAAAGCTTTGTTGATTATGTATTTTGTTTCACATATGTATTGCACTCGGTGCCATTTTGATATATTCACCCTTAGATGGTATATGCATGGGAAGGCTTTGCATATTTTTTCTCTAATTGTTTGGAATCTTTAAATTTATTTTTTCCATTAAAATTTTAATCTTTTACATATTTTTTAGTAAACCGATCCATTAAGTTCGAACAAGTTTGAGTTGTGGTTTGAGTTAGTGAGGATGCATGCATGCTTATAGCATGAGTATGCCAGTATCATCCTTATCCCAGTTTTATAATCATTGTTCAAATTTAGTATTCTAGTTAGATAGAGTTTGTTTTATCAAGTGTAGCATGCACTCACTATCTTTAGAGGAGGGCACAAATACCTTGGTCAGCAAGAGAACTTGCCTAATATTTTTTATTCTTGGATGAGGGTGTATATTTGTTGTAGGTACTAATAGAGTTACATTTTGTTGTTTATCTCAAGTAGGGGTTGCATTATTCCTTGTATATAGCTCGATGTAGGAACACACGCTAGTTGAATGGATTAGGGTTCGGTTTTGACAAATTCACCTAGAGAGCTTAATGCATGTGACTAAAGAAATTGAATCTTCCTTGTTCTTCCTATTGTATAAATGAGATGCAAGGTGCACCACTTTATTGGTTAGTAAACTTTAATTTTTAGCTTATGCATTGTCATTTTTTCGTTACAGTTGGAAATAGAATACAAATGCAGTTTTGAGTGCTTATACTTAGCAACTTTCTTTTGTTCATAATTTCAAATAGTATGTGTTTTTCATAAAACCTTTACTTCCTAAAATGTTACCAAACATAGCATATAGTATTGTTTTTTGGGTTTCCTTATGAGCAATGTAAGTTTAGAGAAATTGACGAGCTTTTGTTAGCTTATTATTGAGAAAATTTGATACAAGAATTGAATGCAAAAAATCTCCTGAAGAAGTCAAAACCAATAAAGGGATATTTCTTTTAAAAATAGCTTGTATAGATTTACTTATGAGCAACAACAATTTTGACCAACTAAAGAATTTTAATATTTTTGACATGAATAGGCTTTTGACTTATGGTATATTTGATGTTACTTTGGCTGAAATAGAATCCCAGAAAGCACACCTTTCACCAGAGTTGCAAAAATATTATCTACAATGGAAAAGAAAGTATTTTTTATTTTAAAGTTGATGATACTTTGAGGAGTGTTGTTTTTTCCATCAAAATATGGGGAGACCTTTCTCCACCTATCTAGATTCTATAAAGAAGCGAAAGAATATTTTTTTGATAATGTCCTCTCACTAATTAGAAAGGATATCCTCAGTCCTCTTCAGGAAAAAAATCAATATAAAAAATATGCAGTGGAAAAACTTCAGGAGCAACAATTAAAAAATTATTGAGAAAACTTTCTAACTGAGACAAAGGAAAAAATATCCCAAAAAAGTGCACTTGGAAAGATGTTTCTTAATTCTAAAGTTATCTTATGTTCTTTGAAGAATTGGGGCATGAAAATTTCATTATGGTTTTTGGAAATTCAAAGGGAAGTGCATACGTAGAATTGAGAATTTTGAGTGAAGAAGAGCCTAGTATACAATGGATGATTGTAGAGTTGTCACAAAAAAAAAATACTTAGATGAGTTAAATTCCAGCTCCATGAATTTCTTTATACCTCCTATTAACTCTTTGAGTTAGTATGTTGTGATGCGAAGATAGAAGGTGAAAATCGTTTCTTTTCTGAGATCTGGTAAGTTGTTGGTTTTAGTTAATGACAAAGTATTTTACAGTCTGAACTTGTACATCACCCCAAAACTAGGACCATTCTACACGGGAGCAATCGTATTCACACATTTAAAAAGGGGTTTGATTTAGTAGCCTTTGATGAATGTACTGGATTCTTTTCTTTATATTATTCTTAGTATCCAAGTTTCTAACATACAGGTTTGATAAATCATTTAAGAATATAGATTGGCCAAGTGTGGAAATCATGCTAGAATTGTTTTCTGGAAGCAAAATTTTCATGATGGATGTAGTGTGTTCCAGGGAAAGATGAATTGATTTTAGCTTATACCAATGACATAAACAGGTTCAGGGTGCTATAAACCCTTCATCATCCATTGGTGAATCCTATGCATATCATGTGTTTCATCTTCTTCTCACCAAAGAAAGGTTGCATAATAATTTGAGTTCAAAGTTTGCATGTTAGGTGTTATTTATTAGAATTTGAGCTCAAAGTTCACATGTCTTTCTTGTAGAACATTTTGCTGGATATAAATTTCAGTGATTCCCATGATTTAGAAGTGAACCATGTATAATATGGATGGAAGATTCCCTATAGTGTATACTCCAATGTTGTGCCTGGAAAATTTTCTTCTAATACAATGAATCTCATTTTGGCCACAAACATTTTTGAGTTTCAATAATTAGCAACAGAGAAGTTAAGTTCAGAAACAGATTCCAAGCATGTCATGTACCATGACTCTCAGAAGACTTGTGCTACATTATACTACATCTATCACATTTTTTATAATTTTTCAGTTAGTATAGCACTTTGTAAAGGAATTATCAGGGATATTAACCTCCATTTTCTTCCACACCCATAGAAGAAATATTTAAATTATTCTCCCTATGCAAACCAACTACCCACAATTGAATAAAGTGAGAAACCAACTACATCGCACAAGAAAAATTCATTCTCAACTAAAATTTGTTGCCTATGAGTTCCCAAGATTGGAAGCTTAAGGAAATATGTTAAAAATGGGAGGGAATTAGTGCCAGAGTTTAGGGAATGGGGCTTAAGGAAACATGAATCCAGAAGTTTGAAACTGATTTCCAAGTTGATTTAAAAAATAGAAAAACATAATATATGTTTAACGGACACAACCCTGTTGTAGAAATTGTATTTAGGTAGATAATGTGTTGACTAGTATCTAGGATTCCTTAAGTAAGATATGGTACAAAAAAGTATTTCTTGGGATTAAGATAAGTTTCCATACATTCTTTTGTTGGAAGATCCAATTAGCTTGTTTCAATTTGAATTACCAAGCTCATTTAATGGATTGAGCAATATATGCCTTAAAGAGTTTGATAAATGATTATCAATAAGGTGAATGGAATTCTAATCATTCCATTTCTTGTGTCTCCTCAACTTCTTTTTTTCTATAATACCGAACACAAACAAGAGAGTTGAGTGTTAATTCTCAATGTTAATCAACACCACTTTCTTTTTGCATTATTATTCTCAAATATTTCTTTCTACATTAAGCCAAGAGACCTATTTCATAGTTCTAGAATCAAATATGTATGAGATGGTTCTAACCCATTGTTTAACAAATCTTGAGGGTATAAACCATGTTTTTTCAACATAATTCTTTTAATTGTGCAATTGGGGTCGAGTGTAAAAGCCCTCAAATGTCTTTGTCCAACAAATGTATATCTTAATGGTGGTGGAGACAAGTTTCACTCTAAATTTATTAGAGTTTTTTTTCGTCATTCCTAGTGAGATATGGTTTTTCTAGTGGTCACTTATTTCAAGTAATCCTTTTGGTAGCTTTGAAATTTGAGAGCAATATGAAGAAATGATATTTAGAAATTCCACAAGATTGGAATCACTTAAGGCCTCTATGGGGAAGTATGTTTTGTTTCCTTTGTTTCTTCATATTTTGTTTTTGATGCACAACTATATGAACATAATTCTTGGCCAAGGAAAAAGTAAGGGTGTGTGAAATGGAAAGGGAAATAGGATGAATATTC
Organism: Pseudotsuga menziesii; assembly: GCA_001517045.1. Taxonomy (NCBI): domain Eukaryota; kingdom Viridiplantae; phylum Streptophyta; class Pinopsida; order Pinales; family Pinaceae; genus Pseudotsuga; species Pseudotsuga menziesii. The sequence continues at coordinate 4,672 of LPNX010446156.1, forward strand.
ATAAGTATTTCATTTATAATATATTATCATTTAAGTGCTAAACATTCAAAACAAAAAGCACTTAAATCCCAAATATTAATTTCAAAATAGAAAGCATAAGAAAATATGACCTGGTCATTGACCATGGTAAACAATCATAGTTCTTGAATCCACAGGTAATCCTCCACACCACATATTATGCCTTTGAGAATAGAAAGGTGGTGGATTCTCAATACCATAGATTATATTCCTTTGAGAATAGAAATATGGTTTTTGCACAAAATTTCCAAATTAAATATAGCCCGACACATTGTATCATACACAATTGCAACATGAATAATCATTTCACAAGATTTTGTGACTCTACTCAATTTGCCAACCAAGCCTCATCATGGCCATAGTTTCTAGGTTGGATGAATAATGATGAAAAACTCACACAATTTGGTGAAGATTTATACTATTACAATTTTTCCAGAGCCCTTTATGTGCATGGTAGAGTGTGATCCCTGCAACATTATGATATCCCATTTTCTTGATATTTTCTCGTTTCTGGTAGTATATCATGTTGGGCTTGACCAACATGATTGCAATGTCATTTATGATGTTTATCATAACACTTATACATTCCAAAAAATGGACATTTTTAAATGTTTAAATATTCTCCTTCCTCTGCTATATTTTTAGTCAAAAATGTTGTGAAAATATATAATACAACTAAGCATTAACTCTCTATATTACTAGGCAAGTTGAAAATGAAAAATGCAAAGTGATTCCTCCTAATGCTCTGAAAAGTATTTGAAACATATTTTGATAATCTCGTTGACCTTGCATGTACTAATACATAATATAATTGATAATATAACACATTGGGTTATCCTTGATGTATATCTCAACTGGTCAAATCCCCCTAACCAATCCCCTCAACTTCTTCTACCTCCTTATGGCCTTATTATTTGTGGAAACTGGTACAATTTTTTCCCTATTAACATCTTACTAATTTTTAGATTATAAATAATGCACATAAATCCTATTTGTTGGTGTGCATTGTTAAAATATTCATTAGATCATATATGATTCACATAGTAGGCATCTGATTTTGGTAACCATTCATGAGTGCTTCTCTTACCATCCCAATGCTAAACAAAATCACATAATCAATGAATAGCAACATTTATGTAGCAACACACATATCTTTAATTGGATTCTACAACTATTTCTTAAACATGTCCCATATTCTTTGTCCTTCTCAAGTTTACGTTATTAGGTATGCATCAATACATTATCTTGTTCTCTAAGACACTTTTACGGACCACTTTAATATATTGCGTAATTGTTTAAGATATTTTGTTGCCTGATCATGGTAGATTCTTGTGCTTATTAGTGTGTTTGGAAAAATAAATTGGATTTTAAGCATGACTGCCTTTTGATATTATTGTCTTTTATTATAATTAAAGATGATGAAATCTATGTGCTAATATTGCTCCTCTTCCCTATTTTTAAAGCGTGCTAGCTCAATCTAAGAGTGTGTTCCTTACAAGCAGGAGGTTGGTGGTTAGATTCCTCCATGCCCTAATGATATTGAAATGTATTCTCAAAAATGTAGTAGTGCAAGATGGATGCAATATTAGACACAATACTAAATGTAAAACATGATGTAAAAGTGGGTGTCACACCAGACACAAAAGTGGATGCAAAAGTGGACGTTATGTCAGACGTAAATGTGGACACAAAAATGGATGTTGCACTAAACGAAAAATTGGATGCAAAAAGAGACAACACTAGACACAATTAATTATTCAAAACTAGATCCAATACTAGTCCCAAAACTAGACACAACAATAGATGTAAAAGTGGACTCCTAACTAGATGTAAAATTCGACATTAAATTGAGCAAAAAATATGGTGTATCGATGGACATAAAACCAGGTGTAACACCAAGTGCAAAACTATAAGCAGCACTTGGTGCAAATAAGAACTTAAAAAGAGACATAATATTGGATGCAATATGGGACAAAACCTTGTATGTAAAGCTAGACATAATATTGAATGCAATATGGGATGCAACCTTGGACACAAAGCTAGATGAAATATTAGATACAAACATGGGCACAAAACTAGGTGCAACATTGGGCTCAAACATAGATGCAAAAAAAGACATCAACCAGGATGGAACACTAGGTTCAAACCTAGATGAAAAATACAACATAAAATGAGATGAAACATTAGGCACAAAAATCGATACAAAAAAAGATGTAAAGCAAGATGCAAAATTAGATCCAAAAGGGGATGCATCATTACAAGTAAAATTGGATAAAAAACAAGATGCAAAACTAGGCAAGATATTGGGCTGAAAATTGGATGCAAACCTAGATGCAACACTAGATGCAGAATTGGAACATAATTTGATGAAAAACATGGTGCAAAATTAGGTGCAAGACTCGATGAAAAACTAGGATCAAAATAAGACACAACATTGGATTCAAAACAGAGCATCAAACTAGGTGCAAACAAGGATGTAACAAAGGATGCATAAAAAGATGCAATACAAGATGCAAAATTGGGAACAAATAAGGGCGTAACAAAAGATGCAAAAAATAGGGTGCAAAAATGGATGCAAAAATGGATGTTAAAAAGGACGAAAAAATATGCAATAGACAACATTTTATGAAATTGTACAATAGCATTAGGTTTAGAAGTAGGTTGTTCACCATAATTGAGAAACAAATTACTCTAAAATTTGGCACTAAATCCAGCTTTTGTTGTAGTGTGCAAATGTAACAGTGTACAAGTTCATGGAAAGAAGCTCAAGGCCAAGGACCTTTCAGTAAAATATATAAGTATAATTGTGAATTCGTAAGATGTATTGTGAATTTTGTAGACTTAGGAGACTGAATACTTGACACAACTAAATGATAAGGGCATGGAATACACTAAGGGAAGAAGTTGAATGGATGGGTATCCATGAGTTGATGATAGGTTGCATCTTGGTGCCATGGGAATTTAACAAGAAGGTAACTGTGATGTTCACTAGATGGGAACTTAATTTTATAAGTATTGTATAAAGTTACTCTAACGATAGTCCTATATAGGGACACCAAAGAAACCACTAGTCGTCGTAAGGCAGAAACAAGGTAATATGATCTAACTATTAGCATGAAGCTAACTAGTATTAAGTGGTATAAAGAAAACTTGTGGAGTTTGTCCAGATGACACTCATATCTCAGCCTCGGCAAAGGATTACAATAGGTACGATCAAACTCCTACATGGAAATAAGTTAGGTTTCCTTATTACTAATAATTACACTACTAAATATTTTATTTTATGGCACAATAGGCCATTAATAATTACGATAAGTAATTATATTTTTGTTCTCATATATTTATATGTATTATAAAATCATGATATATATATATATATATATATATATATATATATATATCATGATTTTATAATACATATAAATATATGAGAACAAAAATATAATTACTTATCGTAATTATTAATGGCCTATTGTGCCATAAAATAAAATATTTAGTAGTGTAATTATTAGTAATAAGGAAACCTAACTTATTTCCATGTAGGAGTTTGATCGTACCTATTGTAATCCTTTGCCGAGGCTGAGATATGAGTGTCATCTGGACAAACTCCACAAGTTTTCTTTATACCACTTAATACTAGTTAGCTTCATGCTAATAGTTAGATCATATTACCTTGTTTCTGCCTTACGACGACTAGTGGTTTCTTTGGTGTCCCTATATAGGACTATCGTTAGAGTAACTTTATACAATACTTATAAAATTAAGTTCCCATCTAGTGAACATCACAGTTACCTTCTTGTTAAATTCCCATGGCACCAAGATGCAACCTATCATCAACTCATGGATACCCATCCATTCAACTTCTTCCCTTAGTGTATTCCATGCCCTTATCATTTAGTTGTGTCAAGTATTCAGTCTCCTAAGTCTACAAAATTCACAATACATCTTACGAATTCACAATTATACTTATATATTTTACTGAAAGGTCCTTGGCCTTGAGCTTCTTTCCATGAACTTGTACACTGTTACATTTGCACACTACAACAAAAGCTGGATTTAGTGCCAAATTTTAGAGTAATTTGTTTCTCAATTATGGTGAACAACCTACTTCTAAACCTAATGCTATTGTACAATTTCATAAAATGTTGTCTATTGCATATTTTTTCGTCCTTTTTAACATCCATTTTTGCATCCATTTTTGCACCCTATTTTTTGCATCTTTTGTTACGCCCTTATTTGTTCCCAATTTTGCATCTTGTATTGCATCTTTTTATGCATCCTTTGTTACATCCTTGTTTGCACCTAGTTTGATGCTCTGTTTTGAATCCAATGTTGTGTCTTATTTTGATCCTAGTTTTTCATCGAGTCTTGCACCTAATTTTGCACCATGTTTTTCATCAAATTATGTTCCAATTCTGCATCTAGTGTTGCATCTAGGTTTGCATCCAATTTTCAGCCCAATATCTTGCCTAGTTTTGCATCTTGTTTTTTATCCAATTTTACTTGTAATGATGCATCCCCTTTTGGATCTAATTTTGCATCTTGCTTTACATCTTTTTTTGTATCGATTTTTGTGCCTAATGTTTCATCTCATTTTATGTTGTATTTTTCATCTAGGTTTGAACCTAGTGTTCCATCCTGGTTGATGTCTTTTTTTGCATCTATGTTTGAGCCCAATGTTGCACCTAGTTTTGTGCCCATGTTTGTATCTAATATTTCATCTAGCTTTGTGTCCAAGGTTGCATCCCATATTGCATTCAATATTATGTCTAGCTTTACATACAAGGTTTTGTCCCATATTGCATCCAATATTATGTCTCTTTTTAAGTTCTTATTTGCACCAAGTGCTGCTTATAGTTTTGCACTTGGTGTTACACCTGGTTTTATGTCCATCGATACACCATATTTTTTGCTCAATTTAATGTCGAATTTTACATCTAGTTAGGAGTCCACTTTTACATCTATTGTTGTGTCTAGTTTTGGGACTAGTATTGGATCTAGTTTTGAATAATTAATTGTGTCTAGTGTTGTCTCTTTTTGCATCCAATTTTTCGTTTAGTGCAACATCCATTTTTGTGTCCACATTTACGTCTGACATAACGTCCACTTTTGCATCCACTTTTGTGTCTGGTGTGACACCCACTTTTACATCATGTTTTACATTTAGTATTGTGTCTAATATTGCATCCATCTTGCACTACTACATTTTTGAGAATACATTTCAATATCATTAGGGCATGGAGGAATCTAACCACCAACCTCCTGCTTGTAAGGAACACACTCTTAGATTGAGCTAGCACGCTTTAAAAATAGGGAAGAGGAGCAATATTAGCACATAGATTTCATCATCTTTAATTATAATAAAAGACAATAATATCAAAAGGCAGTCATGCTTAAAATCCAATTTATTTTTCCAAACACACTAATAAGCACAAGAATCTACCATGATCAGGCAACAAAATATCTTAAACAATTACGCAATATATTAAAGTGGTCCGTAAAAGTGTCTTAGAGAACAAGATAATGTATTGATGCATACCTAATAACGTAAACTTGAGAAGGACAAAGAATATGGGACATGTTTAAGAAATAGTTGTAGAATCCAATTAAAGATATGTGTGTTGCTACATAAATGTTGCTATTCATTGATTATGTGATTTTGTTTAGCATTGGGATGGTAAGAGAAGCACTCATGAATGGTTACCAAAATCAGATGCCTACTATGTGAATCATATATGATCTAATGAATATTTTAACAATGCACACCAACAAATAGGATTTATGTGCATTATTTATAATCTAAAAATTAGTAAGATGTTAATAGGGAAAAAATTGTACCAGTTTCCACAAATAATAAGGCCATAAGGAGGTAGAAGAAGTTGAGGGGATTGGTTAGGGGGATTTGACCAGTTGAGATATACATCAAGGATAACCCAATGTGTTATATTATCAATTATATTATGTATTAGTACATGCAAGGTCAACGAGATTATCAAAATATGTTTCAAATACTTTTCAGAGCATTAGGAGGAATCACTTTGCATTTTTCATTTTCAACTTGCCTAGTAATATAGAGAGTTAATGCTTAGTTGTATTATATATTTTCACAACATTTTTGACTAAAAATATAGCAGAGGAAGGAGAATATTTAAACATTTAAAAATGTCCATTTTTTGGAATGTATAAGTGTTATGATAAACATCATAAATGACATTGCAATCATGTTGGTCAAGCCCAACATGATATACTACCAGAAACGAGAAAATATCAAGAAAATGGGATATCATAATGTTGCAGGGATCACACTCTACCATGCACATAAAGGGCTCTGGAAAAATTGTAATAGTATAAATCTTCACCAAATTGTGTGAGTTTTTCATCATTATTCATCCAACCTAGAAACTATGGCCATGATGAGGCTTGGTTGGCAAATTGAGTAGAGTCACAAAATCTTGTGAAATGATTATTCATGTTGCAATTGTGTATGATACAATGTGTCGGGCTATATTTAATTTGGAAATTTTGTGCAAAAACCATATTTCTATTCTCAAAGGAATATAATCTATGGTATTGAGAATCCACCACCTTTCTATTCTCAAAGGCATAATATGTGGTGTGGAGGATTACCTGTGGATTCAAGAACTATGATTGTTTACCATGGTCAATGACCAGGTCATATTTTCTTATGCTTTCTATTTTGAAATTAATATTTGGGATTTAAGTGCTTTTTGTTTTGAATGTTTAGCACTTAAATGATAATATATTATAAATGAAATACTTATGAATATTCATCCTATTTCCCTTTCCATTTCACACACCCTTACTTTTTCCTTGGCCAAGAATTATGTTCATATAGTTGTGCATCAAAAACAAAATATGAAGAAACAAAGGAAACAAAACATACTTCCCCATAGAGGCCTTAAGTGATTCCAATCTTGTGGAATTTCTAAATATCATTTCTTCATATTGCTCTCAAATTTCAAAGCTACCAAAAGGATTACTTGAAATAAGTGACCACTAGAAAAACCATATCTCACTAGGAATGACGAAAAAAAACTCTAATAAATTTAGAGTGAAACTTGTCTCCACCACCATTAAGATATACATTTGTTGGACAAAGACATTTGAGGGCTTTTACACTCGACCCCAATTGCACAATTAAAAGAATTATGTTGAAAAAACATGGTTTATACCCTCAAGATTTGTTAAACAATGGGTTAGAACCATCTCATACATATTTGATTCTAGAACTATGAAATAGGTCTCTTGGCTTAATGTAGAAAGAAATATTTGAGAATAATAATGCAAAAAGAAAGTGGTGTTGATTAACATTGAGAATTAACACTCAACTCTCTTGTTTGTGTTCGGTATTATAGAAAAAAAGAAGTTGAGGAGACACAAGAAATGGAATGATTAGAATTCCATTCACCTTATTGATAATCATTTATCAAACTCTTTAAGGCATATATTGCTCAATCCATTAAATGAGCTTGGTAATTCAAATTGAAACAAGCTAATTGGATCTTCCAACAAAAGAATGTATGGAAACTTATCTTAATCCCAAGAAATACTTTTTTGTACCATATCTTACTTAAGGAATCCTAGATACTAGTCAACACATTATCTACCTAAATACAATTTCTACAACAGGGTTGTGTCCGTTAAACATATATTATGTTTTTCTATTTTTTAAATCAACTTGGAAATCAGTTTCAAACTTCTGGATTCATGTTTCCTTAAGCCCCATTCCCTAAACTCTGGCACTAATTCCCTCCCATTTTTAACATATTTCCTTAAGCTTCCAATCTTGGGAACTCATAGGCAACAAATTTTAGTTGAGAATGAATTTTTCTTGTGCGATGTAGTTGGTTTCTCACTTTATTCAATTGTGGGTAGTTGGTTTGCATAGGGAGAATAATTTAAATATTTCTTCTATGGGTGTGGAAGAAAATGGAGGTTAATATCCCTGATAATTCCTTTACAAAGTGCTATACTAACTGAAAAATTATAAAAAATGTGATAGATGTAGTATAATGTAGCACAAGTCTTCTGAGAGTCATGGTACATGACATGCTTGGAATCTGTTTCTGAACTTAACTTCTCTGTTGCTAATTATTGAAACTCAAAAATGTTTGTGGCCAAAATGAGATTCATTGTATTAGAAGAAAATTTTCCAGGCACAACATTGGAGTATACACTATAGGGAATCTTCCATCCATATTATACATGGTTCACTTCTAAATCATGGGAATCACTGAAATTTATATCCAGCAAAATGTTCTACAAGAAAGACATGTGAACTTTGAGCTCAAATTCTAATAAATAACACCTAACATGCAAACTTTGAACTCAAATTATTATGCAACCTTTCTTTGGTGAGAAGAAGATGAAACACATGATATGCATAGGATTCACCAATGGATGATGAAGGGTTTATAGCACCCTGAACCTGTTTATGTCATTGGTATAAGCTAAAATCAATTCATCTTTCCCTGGAACACACTACATCCATCATGAAAATTTTGCTTCCAGAAAACAATTCTAGCATGATTTCCACACTTGGCCAATCTATATTCTTAAATGATTTATCAAACCTGTATGTTAGAAACTTGGATACTAAGAATAATATAAAGAAAAGAATCCAGTACATTCATCAAAGGCTACTAAATCAAACCCCTTTTTAAATGTGTGAATACGATTGCTCCCGTGTAGAATGGTCCTAGTTTTGGGGTGATGTACAAGTTCAGACTGTAAAATACTTTGTCATTAACTAAAACCAACAACTTACCAGATCTCAGAAAAGAAACGATTTTCACCTTCTATCTTCGCATCACAACATACTAACTCAAAGAGTTAATAGGAGGTATAAAGAAATTCATGGAGCTGGAATTTAACTCATCTAAGTATTTTTTTTTTGTGACAACTCTACAATCATCCATTGTATACTAGGCTCTTCTTCACTCAAAATTCTCAATTCTACGTATGCACTTCCCTTTGAATTTCCAAAAACCATAATGAAATTTTCATGCCCCAATTCTTCAAAGAACATAAGATAACTTTAGAATTAAGAAACATCTTTCCAAGTGCACTTTTTTGGGATATTTTTTCCTTTGTCTCAGTTAGAAAGTTTTCTCAATAATTTTTTAATTGTTGCTCCTGAAGTTTTTCCACTGCATATTTTTTATATTGATTTTTTTCCTGAAGAGGACTGAGGATATCCTTTCTAATTAGTGAGAGGACATTATCAAAAAAATATTCTTTCGCTTCTTTATAGAATCTAGATAGGTGGAGAAAGGTCTCCCCATATTTTGATGGAAAAAACAACACTCCTCAAAGTATCATCAACTTTAAAATAAAAAATACTTTCTTTTCCATTGTAGATAATATTTTTGCAACTCTGGTGAAAGGTGTGCTTTCTGGGATTCTATTTCAGCCAAAGTAACATCAAATATACCATAAGTCAAAAGCCTATTCATGTCAAAAATATTAAAATTCTTTAGTTGGTCAAAATTGTTGTTGCTCATAAGTAAATCTATACAAGCTATTTTTAAAAGAAATATCCCTTTATTGGTTTTGACTTCTTCAGGAGATTTTTTGCATTCAATTCTTGTATCAAATTTTCTCAATAATAAGCTAACAAAAGCTCGTCAATTTCTCTAAACTTACATTGCTCATAAGGAAACCCAAAAAACAATACTATATGCTATGTTTGGTAACATTTTAGGAAGTAAAGGTTTTATGAAAAACACATACTATTTGAAATTATGAACAAAAGAAAGTTGCTAAGTATAAGCACTCAAAACTGCATTTGTATTCTATTTCCAACTGTAACGAAAAAATGACAATGCATAAGCTAAAAATTAAAGTTTACTAACCAATAAAGTGGTGCACCTTGCATCTCATTTATACAATAGGAAGAACAAGGAAGATTCAATTTCTTTAGTCACATGCATTAAGCTCTCTAGGTGAATTTGTCAAAACCGAACCCTAATCCATTCAACTAGCGTGTGTTCCTACATCGAGCTATATACAAGGAATAATGCAACCCCTACTTGAGATAAACAACAAAATGTAACTCTATTAGTACCTACAACAAATATACACCCTCATCCAAGAATAAAAAATATTAGGCAAGTTCTCTTGCTGACCAAGGTATTTGTGCCCTCCTCTAAAGATAGTGAGTGCATGCTACACTTGATAAAACAAACTCTATCTAACTAGAATACTAAATTTGAACAATGATTATAAAACTGGGATAAGGATGATACTGGCATACTCATGCTATAAGCATGCATGCATCCTCACTAACTCAAACCACAACTCAAACTTGTTCGAACTTAATGGATCGGTTTACTAAAAAATATGTAAAAGATTAAAATTTTAATGGAAAAAATAAATTTAAAGATTCCAAACAATTAGAGAAAAAATATGCAAAGCCTTCCCATGCATATACCATCTAAGGGTGAATATATCAAAATGGCACCGAGTGCAATACATATGTGAAACAAAATACATAATCAACAAAGCTTTACATGGCCTCTAGATTCCTAGAATCCAAAACACAACATGCTACAAGGTACTGAGATGCGCAATCCATTGCAAACAACCCAAGAAATTAATTCCAACAAACTCTAAATGCTCACAACCTCACAGTTTGCACTACTCCTGCAAAATATCTAAGCCTCCAAGCTTCCAAATGATCACAAGTGCTCAATGAATATGGTGTGCGTTAAATTGAATATAAGGAGGCCCCTTTATAAGTTTGAAATAGGGTTTAGTGTCTTAAATTAAATAGCTAAATGCCACTTATCACTTACCCTCAACCTATATGTGATATGTTGATCCGGATTTATGAAGGAATGCAAACAAATACAAAAATAACCATAAAAACAAAGATATAGTGTAAATAACACTTCATTTCATTAATATCAAAGAACTAAAACTTGTTTATAGACATGATGTAAATAAACTAGCTAGAGTGCTGATAGCTTATCTGTGAGAAGAGATGTAGCAGCTACATGCCTCTGAAATTTGTGTTACAATGAGTCTCTAAGGCCTATATATTATTGAGAAACAATGGAAAACCCTACACATCCAAAAACCTAACCATAGGAGGTGAAATGCCAGAATATGGGCCCCGCTGGGTAACTTGGTACATCAATTTCCCGGGGTCGTTACTTTGGCATACTATCTCCGTTTGATGCACATGATACATCGTTAGAAATATATATTCAAGGACTACATCCAATAATATTAAATCTTAATATTGAAACAGACTCATGTTTCCCCAGCCATTCGATGCCAAAAAACTTCGTTTAGGGCCTCAAAATGGCACCAGAAGTTTAGGACCCAAAAACTGCCAAAAATAGTAAATTGTGCTACAATTAAGGAAATTGGAAAAATGAAAGAAACAATGGTGGGGGTCCAAGTGGAATAGGTGGGTGGCCACCAAT
>LPNX010446196.1:0-15720 GCA_001517045.1 Pseudotsuga menziesii
GACTCAGGTTTCAACTTCCTTCGAACAAGAGCATAACGGCGTATGGTGACTGAATGAAGGCAGCAAAGACTCGATATACAAACTGGGACATCTCTATGATGTAGGAGGCATCAATAGAGGCTCCATAGGGACTGGAAGCATAACCAGTCGGTGGAGATAAAACTCAGATAACGAGTACAGCTCCTAAAGTCAAGCTATAACCCAACCAATGGATGTGATATACAGTGCTCTGTTCGAAGGCGACACGACTCGACAGCTGCCAAAGATAATATCTTTTCCCGTCCGGATTTTTGGTTTTTTAATTTTTTTTTGGTCTTTTTCAGTTATTTGAAAAGCTTGAAAAAAGAATAAACTAGCTTTATAGTTACAAACTAGGAGGAGACGAGTGTCATCAGGGCAAACAAACTAGTTCCAAGCAGTGGAACATACCTATGCTCAATGCAAGGAAACATGTGTAGGATATTAACACTCGGGGGAAGATCCCCTCCCGGTAAAAGGGTAAGTCAAGTTGCAAAGGATATACAAAATGGCTCTGCATGGCTAGACATGAGACAAGCTCGGGCTATAAGGCTGAAACGCAATGTCAGGGGAGCCGGCATAAAGCTCAATAAGACAGGCAAAGCTCATGAAAATGCATTCACAACTTGATGCAAGGGGAGTCCGGGGGGAACATGGCCAGCATAAGATCAAGAGGAGTATGAGGCTCTTGCTAAATGTCATGGCAATACTATACAACGGACTCCCACACCCTAAAAAAGGAGAAACATCGGCATGGGCACCAAATGCAAATAAGGCGCTAACTAGGGTACCCATGTAAGGTAAGTCTCTACCACTCAAATCATGCCACTTCTATAGCAACAAGAAGGTTCCACGACATAATAGAGTGGGTTCGTACCTAAGGTTAAGATGGACTGGTCATAAGGCAATGCAAAATGCAAACGGAGGTGAAATCCTAACCTATATGCCAGTTCAGACATAATACCTGTGATAAGCACGAACGGTTTCTGGTCACAAAACAAGCATCCAACCGACAACTTCAGACCCAAGGAAGACCCAACCACACTCACAACCCACCCAGCAACTTCCCACAACATCAGACTCACCAAAAGGGAGGATGTACGCGACTGTATAAAGAACAGCTGCGTATGTAAGCGACTTTTAACAAAAAATCCGCATACACAAAGAAGGCAGTGGTAAAAAGCAGGTCAAGGCCAAACCAATAAAGGGGAGTGTCAATGGACAAACATACTATAAAATGCAACCCAGAAACGAGGAGAAACAAAGGGCAAGTCAATAATATCCAAAACAGACCCAGGAAGTTGCAAAGGAGACTCAGCAACTAACAGCATTCACCCAGCAACCCACTATCTTCCAAAACAAGGTAAAAACCAAGGTATACGCGACTGTTCACAGTAAACCCGCGTGTATACGCGGAAATCCTAGAGAAACCCGCATGTATACGTGACTGTAAGCAATAAACCCGCGTACAGGAAGAAAAGGTGCATAAAACAAGGAAAACAGGCAGACTGAGACAGACTTTACTCCAATCAGACTCTACCAGGCATACATGACCCCAGTCCTGACACCAAAGCAAGAGAGAAAGAGCAATTCAAATACATTGAATGCCAAGAAAATCACCCCCAAAGGACAACTAGGAAGTCCCCAGCGGAGTCGCCAATTCTGTTACGGAGAGAAATTCCTATGGCTTGGGGTACCACAACAGACAGCTAGACTCCAGAACACCATCTTTCCCAATATGCAATAGAAATAATCCATTGAGCTTGAATTGATATAATCCTGCCCCAACAACAAGTGAACAATACAAGCATACTATAACATGGTGTTAGCACTATTCTAGCATATATAACATCAATAATGTAAAAGCATTTGATACATTCCAATGGATACAATATTAAATCAAATGCACATCATTGGACAGGAAAAGATGTTTCTTATTAATATAAATCAGAGATTACAAGTGACAACCTCTGACGGCACGTCTGCGAATCGAAGAAACTAAATCCCCCACTTGATCCTCCACCACCTCAATCCTCCATCACTACGATAGCAAGCTTACTAGCCAAGGGCAAGCTTGGGAAGAACACAACAGTGCTCCAAAGGGACAAAGGGATGCAGACTCAAGCATAAAGTTCTGGAAACAATGGACTATAGCTTCCTTGCTTCAATCTCTCTATATCTTCCCCCCTCTTCAATGTACCAATGGTTCCTTATATAGCTTCACAAGGGATAATGAAGGGTCGAATCCGAGCGATCTCAAGGTATATGGAAGGCCAAGAGTCATATGAGTCGGATCCAAGTCAAGGAACGCTCCAAAAGGATTTGGACTATGCACACATCCCGATGTATGCGACTATAGGGGTCAAACCCGCGTATGTACGCGGTTATCAGGGAAAAAGCCGCGTATATCATAGTTTATATAGTTTTAGGGATGATAAAGGTAACATCAAAGGATAAAATGTGGTCCATAGGGGCTAATGAGTCTGCAGCGGGACAGGGGAAGGCCATACAATGTGTGATTCACCTAGTGGGGTGAAAATCTCTATAACACCTTATCCATCTGCCGTGTCAGAAAATTCCCATGATTTTTTCGATAGGTCGCTTCAAGATTTGTTATCGATCGCATCGATAAGACTCATTTGGTTGAGTCGATATTGCCGGATACGCATATTTGTTTGCAACCGATTTCTTTCCTGAAGGCTCAGTTGATACCGTTGCGGGTAGAGAAATTTTTCGATGTCGATGCAGGATCATAACACCTTCCCGATCATATAGTCTGAGTCTATTCGATGAATGATGGATCCATCCCAGGTTTCCACTTGACACTATCGATTGCACTCATAGTTGGCTACTGATGTGGTGTCTTGCCGATGAGGTTTTGTAACTTTGGTGCCAATGGTGTTTTACTCATGGGCCATTAGTTACCCTTCCTATGTTTTGCTCTATTTAAGTCATCGAGGGTGATGCCATGGTTATTTCTATTTTTTGTTGGAGCACTCATTTTACCACTTTTTGAGTTGTCATCTACCATGTGGATTTGCTCCAGCTGCACATGATTCGCACTCACCACTAGTTAATCCTATTTATCTAGGTAGGATTTGAATCCTTTCCTAATCATTCTACTTTATTTTTTTGGTGGGAAAAAGGTTGAGTGGTCTCACAGTATTAGTTTTTCCCATTTTCGTGGTTATATATTCCAACACAATATGAGGTTTTCTTTTGAGCTTAGGTTTAGATGGTTTTTTATAGCGCTTCATTATCTCCTATGCAGGAATCCCTGGTTTCTTCGCTCTTTTCTAGAAGGGAAGTAGGTTTCCCTTACCTTCCCTTGCACCATTTGTCCTCTATGCCTCGCCATGAGGACTGGTATGTCAGTATGGTGCAGTAGCAAGGTCGCAGCCAGATGATCATTTCTCCATCTGCGTCGTTCCCTATTCTCATCATCAACACAGCAGTAGATATGGTATCATCATTGCCTGACATAGGTTGGGAAAGATTCCTAGCCCAAAGCTCATTTAAACTCCTCATTCTTGAAGTTTTGAGCCATGGAGGGATATCCTTTTGGTTTGAATGGAAAGGACCCTTGTTATCCAGTCGCAAGTTTTAGGGCACCTTCTGAAGTAAACCAAGGTATTTGTCATTTTAATACTAGAGCATAAAAGGAATGTTGCTTGGATCTATTTAGTTGTATCCTGGTTTTGATGTGGCATGCTGAATTAGCCAGAGGTTGCTTTCCCTGGTGTCATGAAGTTTGTTGAAATGTTTCACAATGAAATGGTAAATATTTTTGGTTAAACATGAGCTCATGCTATCTTTGGTTGTTTTCAATCTCAGATCTAGTTGTTATATTTATCATGCATGCATATTAGGAGATTGAAATGGATCTAAGACATTGTTTGGTGTTTGACAGCCTCAATTTTTGTATACCACCATGCCTAAAAAGGGGAAAGAAGAAGGTCCTGACTACGGGGGACGGTCCAGAGGTGGAAATCATAACAAAGCTGGAAATTATCTATGAAGATACTAAAGCTTTCACTAGATGTGAGCCAGAGTTCATATGGGCTTAGATATATCATATGATCAAGGACCAGGCTATCCCAGATATGGGTTTAGAAGACATACCAATATATGCAAACATAAGGAAGTCAGTTATCATGAAGGTGTCTACATGTCCCAAACTCTTCCCATGTGTCGAGGTAATCGATTGGATTCGTCCAAGGGAAAATATAACTAAGATTATTTTGTCAAACATTAATGGATAAGGTTTTGCTGCCTACATCCTCGCATATGTAGCTCAAGCATGTAAGCTACCTGCACCTCAGATATATTTGACAAAAAATTGGATAAAGGATCTAGACTTGGATGTTTTTTATTGTGTAAGGAAAATGATGGTTCATGGGAAGTAATTCCACACAAAGCCTTCTACAGAATATGAAACTGCAAACTTACATAGAAAATAGATATAGAATGACATGCGAATGGCCTCTAGTTCTCTTTTATAATTCTCAAGTCACTTTTGCGACTCTTCAACTTTTATACCCATTCTTTTCATCAAATGAGCATAAGGTGACTTTCAATACCTTCTTTCCTCTTTTTTTTATTAAATTTCACTTTATAACTTTTTCTTGCTCAACTTTAATTTAAGTGACTTTATAAAGTTAAAGTCACTTTTAAAACCTCATTAATTAATTATAAAGTAAGTTTTATGAAGTAGTCATATAATTTTGACCCAAGTTGCTTCATAACCCCTTTTTATAAATTAATTACTCAACATGACATTGATTAATTAACTTAATCCATTTGATCAATTGGACACATTCCAAGTCACCTCCACTTGTCGCATCAGAGAACACAAATAAATTGGGGACATTACAAGGTGAAGGGTTGAATTTCCATCCTAAAATAACAATGAAAATGGGAGCAGGGTGGAAATTCCATCCTAAAATAACAATTAAAATGGGATGGAGAACATTGCCTAAAAAGTCTAAAAGAGGTGAAGGATATAAACTCAATTATCTTTGAATTTCCTTTATTGGATAAGAAGTAATAATATTAAAAGCTTGATCAAAACTAATGAATTTCTAACTACCGATAAAAAATGGATAATAACTACCTAACTACCAATTAAAATTAATTTACCACTCGTAATTCCCATTCATTCATTCATACAGCTACCATATCATTTAACCTTTTTTTCACGGTGATTTCATTTTCAGATTAGGAAAGTAGAAAACCCACTTTCCACCATTTTTTCACCATTAGTCTATTTGAAAGTTGAAATGATGATGCTCTAAAGTGGTATTTTCTATCATATAAGCAGTTGAAATTTCAAATTTAGGAAGACATAGACACTACAAGGAAAACACTTTATATAGGAGGTTTTGGCGGAGCCTCCAAAAAAAAAACCTTTATTTGTTTATATCCGAGGTGGGTAGAAGAGGCAAGCAGGGAGAGGCTTTTGTGGATGTTTTGTCTCTAGTGCACTTATAATATATAACCACACCAATGAACTTTATTATTTATGAATGCACTGGATAATTCAAATGACCTATCGATTTAAACTTTGAGTATGTGGGTGTGTGTGTGTGTGTAGAGAGAGATAGAATGTTTAGTGCTATTAATACAGACATAATCATCGGCATGTTTACAAATGCCATCCCAAAAATATTATAATTGTTTTCCCCAAAAATGAAAATATTTCAAAATTTTATATTGTCCTTTGTCTAAATAAGCCCACTAGCGCATTTTATTTTACAAATTTGCATGAACGTAAAAATGCATTGAACATCATTGAAATCATTTAAAATTTTAGAATATGACCTACACATTATATATTGTGGTTCCTAACTCTAAATTCACTTGTGTGTTTTAAAACAATTCACTGAAAATATTATATTTTTTCGAAAACATGAAAAACAATCAAATTCCATGGTGTGTTATTTCTACACAAACACACTAGACGTCATTAAAATGATTTAAAAGTATTGAATATAACCTATAAATTATACGGTGCACTTTTTCCAAAGAAAAAATATGTTTCCTCGATATTCAAAGCGAATCAAAGAAAAAAATTTACATTTTTAATCAAATATTCAACCTTTTTATTTGTCTCTATCAGTACTTTTTGTCCTTTCTCATATCTTTACCATATAACTAGATCTATCAATATCCAAACCTTTACTACCCAAAATGTCATACACATGTCTCAAAATGTCAATACAAAAAAGACAATCCCCTACACTTCTAGATAATAAAAAAAATACAAACAAAGTAACCTACTAATCTTTATAGAAAATCCAACGTAATAACTATGTGATAACTATGTTAAGGTGCCAGTTCAAAACCTTCTTAGATTAGTTCTTGCTAAAGAAAGCTCCTGATAATGCAAAATTATCATTTCACTTAGAGTTGCTAATTTTGATCATGCAAATTCCCATTTCACTTTGAGTTGCTAATTTTTATAATACAAAATTTTGATTTCACTTATAAAATGCATTTTGTAAGTACAAATATACCAATGTGTTTGAAGAATGCAGCAAAAATATATTATTTTAACCAACAAACAAACAAAATTGAAAAAAAAATCAAATTCCACATTACACTATGTATACACTAATGCATCATTGCACTTAAGTTAACTTTCGATAAAAACACCAATATATTTTATCAAAACATAACAACATCATTCAAATAATAAAAAAAATAAAATACAACGTATATATTTTTAATTATATTCGTAATAATTAACTCTATTCCATTACCATGCCATGTAAAAGGTCTTTTGATAAAGTCATCAACCACATATGATAACTAGATAAACATTATAATAGTAGTTTAGTAAAACAAAAATGATTTTCATTGAGACTAAAAACAAATTGCATCGTTATATACAAAATCTGAATAATGAAAAATAAATGATCACGATACCCATAGCTACTTTAACATGATCATGAGTTTTAAGAACATGACATATGAAGCTGTAATATTAAATTCTATTGCCGATAATATCTTCAACATACATTTGGTTTCATTGTATCTAAATTTTAACCCATTTTCAATGCTTTATTTTTCATACTTTTTTAACTTGTTTTGCATAATTGTTTAATCAACCAACATATTTTGTTTGCATACTCTTAAATTTTATATTTATTTTGTTTGCATCCTGTGAAGTGTTATATTTGGTACATTAGTAACAAGAAATTGATCCATCATCAATATAATTTTATTCATTCTAGAAAGTGTTTCTTTTACTGTTTATCAAGCTAATAATTTAAATGTGCATGCTTATCAAGTTAACAATCTTAATTTTTTAAAAGAAACAGTTTCAATTTACCAAACAATCGTCTCTCTACAAAGAGTTTCTTAATGTTTATCAAGCTAATAATCTAAATGCACATGGTTATCAAAATGAAAATGAAAATGAAAATGTGTCAATTTACCAAACCATCTTAATTTTAAAATGAAAATGTGTCAATCTACTTTAAAATTGTCTCTCTACAAAGAGTTTCTTGATGTTTATCAAGCTAATAATCTAAATGCACATATTTATCAAGCTAACAATCTTAAATTTTAAAAGAAAATATGTCAATTTACCTTTGACAATTATATGTACAAAGAGTTATTTTGTTAAAATAAATAAATCTACTATATTAAATTTAATTGAACATGAGTTATATTAAATTTAATTGAACATAAGTTATATTATTAATATAATTTTATAATTATTTATAAATAGTCATTTTCTATATATATATTTTAAATAAATTTGATTGTTGAGAATTTATCATTTATGTTTGAAAGTTAGTGTTGATATTAGATAGTTAATTACAAATTCAAATTGGCAGATTGTTAGATTGAAGAAGATTTTTGTCACATAGTTATCTTGCTGTAATGGCATAGCTACTTGTTTTTCCTTTATCTATTATGTGATATGATATTACATTTCAATTTATTACTCGGGATTATTTCTCTTTCACAATTGTTTCTTTACAAAGAGTTATCTTGATCAAAATAAATAAATCCATTATATTAAATTTAATTGAACATGAGTTATATTATTAATATAATTTTATAATTATTTATAAATAGTCATTTTCTAGCTATATATAAAAAAATTAAATAGAAATATTAAATAAATTTGATTGTTAAGAATCATTTATGTTTGAAAGTTAACGTTGATACTAGATAGTTAATTATAAATTCAAATTGCTAGATTGTTAGATAGAAGAAGATTTTTGTCATGTAGTTATCTTGTTGTAATGGCATTGCTACTTGTTTTTCCTTTATGTATTATGTGATATGATATTGCATTTCAATTTATTACTCAGGATTATGATGAATGAACTCCACTTACCATTTGAACATGTCATGTCACTTGTGTCTCTGGTTATATGTTTATTTCTTTCAATATGTTATGGTGTAGATTTTACATCTTGCTTGAGTCATACTAATGGTTGATTCAAGCACAACTTCAAGAAACCAACACTTAGGGGCATGTTCTAACTTGGAAATGGGCATCTCATTGCTTAGTAACATGACAACATGGGATACAAGTGTAGATATTGATTTCACTTGCAAGTTGAATATATACTTAGCATGCATGGTTATTAAGGAGACTACCATCTCTCACATACATACTATATCATGACATAATTATTTGTTTCAACTTGTTGCTGTTGCAACCACTACCCAAAGAAAATTTTCATGTTTTACGGCCCCCATTTTATTTCTAGTTTATAAGCCTTCCTAGGCTACCTTTTCCCTTTAAGGACCCTTTCTCTTACTTAGTTTTGTTCACAAATCGGAAAAATCTTAAGATGAGACTCAGTTTCTCCACCCTCCGTATCGGATGAACTCGTCAAATTTGAGCCGACGTAGTGGAGGAGCTACTCTTTAAACATGTCGATCCTTTGCATCCTTTGTCTCTTCCGGAAAAATCACATGAATTTGTCGATTCGTCGGTTAGACTCTGCTCTTTGGAGCCGATGTTATCGAAGAAAACTTTTGATTTTCTTTTCGATGTCTTGTAAACAGCCTTTCTCGGTGCATTGGGTCATCTTGTCAAAACTTTCTGACAACATAGGAAGAGGTTACATTTCCTTATCCACCCACAGTGTCAGAAAATTCCCATGATTTTTTCGATAGGTCGCTTCGAGATTTGTTGTCGATCGCATCGGTAAGACTCATTTGGTTGAGTTGATGTTGCTAGATACGCATATTTGTTTGCAACCGATGTCTTTCCCGAAGGCTCAGTCAATATCGTTGTGGGTAGAGAAATTTTTCAATGTCGATGCGGGATCATAACACCATTCTGATCATATAGTCTGAGTCTATTTGATGAACAATAGATCCATCCCAGGTTTCCACTCGACACTATTGATTGCGCTCATAGTTGGATTCCGATGCGATGTCTTGCCGATGAGGTTTTGTAACTTTGGTGCCAATGGTGTTTTACTCATGGGCCATTAATTACCCTTCCTATGTTTTGCTCTATTGAAGTCGTCGAGGGTGGTGCCACAGTTATTTCTATTTTCTGTTGGAGCACTCATTTTACCACTTTTTGAGTTGTCAGCTACCATGTGGATTTGCTCCAAGTGCACAAGATTCACACTCACCAACAGTCAAGCCTATTTCTCCAGGTAGGATTTGAATCCTTTCCTAGTCATTCTCCTTTATTTTTTTTGTGGGAAAAATGTTGAGTGGTCTCGCAGGATTAGTTTCTCCCATCGTCATGGTTATATATTCCAAGAAAATATGAGGTTTTCTTTTGAGCTTAGGTTTAGATGGTTTTTTATAGCGCCTCATTATCTCCTATGTAGCAATCCCTGGTTTCTCCGCTCTTTGCTAGAAGGGCAGTAGGTTTCCCTTACGTGCTCTCGTACCATTCGTCCTTTCTTCCTTTCCATGAGGACTGGTATGTCAGTATGGTGCAGTAGCAAGATCGCAGCCAGATGATCATTTTGCCATCTATGTCATTCCCTGTTCTCATCGTCAACATAGTAGTAGATATGGTATCATCATAGGCCGGCATAGGTTGGGGAATATTCCTGGTGCAAAGCTCATTTTAAACTCGTCGTTCTTGAAGTTTTGAGCCACGAAGGGATATCCTTTTGGTTTGAATGGAAAGGACCCTTGTTATCTAGTCGCAAGTTTTAGGGCACCTTCTGAAGTAAACTAGGGTATTTGTCATTTTAATCCTACTGCATAAAAGGCATGTTGCTTGGATCTATTTAGTTGTATCCTAGTTTTGACATGGTGTGCTGAAGCAGCTAGAGGTTGCTTTCCCTGGTGTCATGAAGTTTGTTCAAATGTTTCATGATGAAATGGTAAATTTTTTTGGTTAAACATGACCTCATGCTATTTTTGGTTGCTTTCAATCTCAGATCTAGTTGTTATATTTATCATGCATGCATATTAGGAGATTGAAATGGATTTTTGGGCTTAGGGCAGACCCCAGTTCTATACTCTTGTCTTCACACCAACAAAAGACCCACAGTGTTGGCCCTTTTGGAAACAACCTACGAACAGGTTGCAGTCTCACCCGAAACAACTATGGGGTGCCGCAGAATCAGGTTTCTGCAAGTAGAAGAGGGATATTAATGTACCTTTAGCCTTTAACAAATAATGATCATACAATACAGATCTCCGACAATCACTTATAAAGCTTCGCAGTTAGATAAACAAACAGTGTCTTGCTTAACCCTTAACTTGGAATTCATGGCGAAGTTAGTATTTAGTAGTGATCTTAATTATCAGTTATTCTACTTATCAATGCATAAAAGAACATAACAAAAACAACACAAAAGAACCACAACACAAGATATAATGTGGTTCACCCCCAGTTTAGGGGCTACGTCCACAGAACTGTGTTTTATTCAACTCTTTACAAAAACCACAGTTCTGATCTGCGCACTCAGCTGCAGATCCCTTCAATTTCTCAAACTGTGCACTTAGCTACAGATCTCTGCACACATAGCTGCAGAGGTCATCCACGCACACAGCTGGGACTTAACCTTTCTTACAAAACTAGCCTTAGCTTCACGTCAAATCATCTTACATCAAAATCCTAACCTGACTCTTTTACAAAAGTGCTTATTTATACAAGTGCACTTATTACAAAACCATGGGCTTAAACCATGGGCGCCCTGAACCCTAAACCCTAGACTTAAACCATGGGTTAATTGCAAAAAGAGGGCTTTGACTCAACCCCGACACCCCTAAGACTATTTTGAGTCGCAACTCCGCTTACAAGCTTCCACAAAAACTGTGGAGTTACCAAAATTAAGGACCATTAATTTGCGCGCCCCAACATGGATCTAAGACATTGTTTGGTGTTTCACAGCCTCAATTTGTGTATATCACCATGCCTAAAAAGGGGAAAGAAGAAGGTCCAGACTACGGGGGATGATCCAGAGGTGGAAATCATAACAAAGCTGGAAATTATCTATGAAGATACTAAAGCTTTCACTGGATGTGGGCCAAAGTTCATATGGGCTCAGATATATCATATGATCAAGGACCAAGCTATCCCATATATGGGTTTAGAAGACATACCAATATATGCAAACATAAGGAATTCAGCTATCATGAAGGTGTCTACACATCTTGAACTCTTCCCATGTGTCTAGGTAATCGATTGGATTCATCCAAGGGAAAATATAACTAAGATTATTTTGTCAAACATTAATGGATAAGGTTTTGTTGCCTACATCCTGACATATGTAGCTCAAGCATATAAGCTACCTGTACCTCAGATCTATTTGAAAAAAAAGTGGATGAAGGATCTAGACTTGGATGTTTTCGATTGTGTAAGGAAAATGATGGTTCATGGGAAGCAGTTCCACACAAAGCCTTCTAGATAATATGAAACTGAAAACTTACGTACCCCAAACCAGCTTCTAGCTTTGACGTTAAACTAGATTTTCGGCTGAGTGAATGGAAAGTTTTATAACATAAGCTGGTTAACAATGATTTATTTTGTAGCTACAACAGGAACCATCTTCAACTGGGTTGATATAATAGCAAATAGTTTATCTTCATGCATAAGTGTAACACTTGGGGACTTAACATAGAGGAATTCAAAGTTTTATATGAGCTCTTTCCTGTTTGATTGCATTTTGTGCACCCACCAGTTCCTAGCACTAAATTGAAAATGGGATAAGACCAAGACCCTTGTATATTCTGCATATCAGATCTTCTGGGCACAAAAGTACTATAGTTTCTGCAAGAGTATATGTAAGGATTTATTAATGTCACTTTACAAGCTGATCTTCCTCACAGAATGCAATTGCATGTCTGAAAAAAAATTGGATACAATGAGAGGGAATGGACATTATTAAATCTCGGAAGAAGGTCTCTACTTAAGAATGTTTGGGGGATATAAAGCCCCTTCTTTTTAACCGAAGTATGCCACTGGCTATGTTGTTCATAATGAGGTGGTAAGACAACTCTACATAGATGGGATCGGTAATTTTTTATTTGATATGAAAAAGGATGTATACCCACCACTACCTTTCTACATCGATAGTTACAAGTTTACTAGACTAAAAAGTGCACCAGCATTTGTGAAAGAATTAGAATACTTTGAGTTTGGTGAAAAACGTTTTCACTGGAATTATTCAGAGGACAATATTGCAAATTATTGTGCATCAGTAGGAGTGCATTTTGAATACACAAATTACTGGGGTAATGATGAAGAAATATACCGCAACGCTTGCAACAAGACATCCTTAATCAAAATATTCAAGAAGAAAATAATGACTTTGGGAGGCAAAGGAAGAAGTAGTGGTATTCCTGAACAACAAAAGAATGAAGAAGAAGCTGTAAGAGAAAGGGAAGAGGAAGCCCCGCAGATTGTTACAAGAAGCAGAGCATAGATTAGCGAAGGAAGCACAATTGCAGAAAGAGGAAGAAGAGCATAGGCTATGGGAGGAGAGTGAAAGATTAAAAAAGGAAGCGGTTGATCCAGTAAGCCTAAGAAGCAAAAAAAACAGCTGAAGAGATTAAGAGAAAGGAGCAGGAGAATCGAGACCAACTGGATCAGGAACAAGACCAAGGCCATAGTAGTCCAGTGGATTCTTGTGATTTGTCAAGTAGCATGACAACAAAAAATCTAGCTCCCTCAATAGAGCTTGAATTAATACCTTTCATTCCATCCCATGAGCACACAGTGGTCGACCTCAATATGATTTTCTTTCATAAAAATAAGAAGAGGATTGTAATGAGATCTCAAAAAAGGGTGGATGTAGGAGATCATCTCGTAGAAATTATGGTAACAGAGAAGACATTTTTGCATGGGATGAATAAATATCTTAAACTCCTTGCAATGGCAAGTGTAGCATCATTTCTCGCCAATGTAGATAATGCTGGAAAATTGGTTGAGGATATTGATCAGTAGAAGGAGAAAATGTCCCAAATGAAGGAAACCCTAAGGAAAGAAAGAGGAGAAGTGCAAAGTCTAAAAGGGAAGCACAATGACATTCTCATAGAGTTGGAGAGACTTAAAGAAGCATATCAAATTTTTGGAATTAGACAAAGATTCCTTAGTACTGCCAGCTAACATTATTGAAGTAGAGAAAAGGGATCTTGAAAGAAAAGTTTTAGAGTTAGAAAAGCAAAAGGACACAGCTAACAAAAGAGTTGAAGAATTAGAAAGTCAGAAAAATTTGTTAGATAAGCAAATCAGGGAGGCAAACGAAAAACAACTTGATATTTCTGCTTTCTGTAATCAAGCATCACTGCTGCAAAAAGAAATAAATCAGATTCAATTGAAGTTGGTGGGAGAAATGTATAGAATTAAATAGATAGAGGCTAGATTAAAGGAGATAGCACACCGTCATCAGAGTTCAAGAAGAGGTTATCAGAATTGGAAGAACTTGTGCATATCCAACTAAATTGGATAGGATCCAATTCAACCTTTCCGGCAAGCATGCCTCAGAAGACTGCAGGAGGTCTAAAGATGGAATTGGCAGTATTAAATTTTGGCAGCAAAGCAGTAGTAAGGTTGAACACAACCATTGATAAAACTTCAGAAAAGTGTACTAAGTTCTTCAAAAGAATGTGTTCAACTCACAATAAATTCCAAGTTTCAGCATATACTCAAGATTAGGACTTCCCAACCAGAGACCAGCATTTAGAAAACCTTCAAGACAAGTTGTAGGTAGGGGAAGAAAGCATAACTAAGATTGAATGCGTTAGTGAAGAAGCCATTGGAATCTAGATTTTACGAGCTTATGTTCACAAGATATTGTTGAGAAGTTACTAATTTAGAACCCACTGAAAGTAAGGGAGATAGAATCCCAATTTTCCAAGCATAAACTAGTTGCACATGTGATGGAGCCAGTTGACTATCATATCATTAGTGAAGAGGCTCAAGCATGGGATGTTTTTATTAAGAAACCAACTGGGCCCACTTAGGTTGTTTTGTTTTATTCACAAGTGGAGTATTTTATGTAATATTTTGTATTTATTCCTTTTTCCTAGTGAGCACACTAGAGGATGAAATTTTGTAAACGAAGAGTTAAGGGAGCCCAAAGGGCATGGATAACCAAAAGTAATTTTGTAAATGTATAAGTAAAGGTAGAGTAGAATAAAGAAAGGTGACTTTTTATGGCTCTCATATGCTGAAATGTTTTGTAAGGAGAACTACTTCCTTTTATAATAAAGAGGACTGAAATTTCGCTGGAGAGAGGATTGCATGAGTTTCAAAGCATGTTGTGTAGATCGCTGAATGATGAATTATTTATGTTTTAGCATACTGCATGTTACCACCTAAGATGTACTTAGTGGTTTTTATCAAGTGAGCCTGGTGAACCAGACAGGGTTAACTTGTTCAAACTTCAAAAAGACCTTTGGAAGTACTTCTGGGAAGTGCTTGTTGTATCATATCACATGTTCATACCCCATGGGGAAATTGTAATAAATGTTCTAGCATGATAGTGTCTGTAAAAGACTCGGTCTCTTAGACTTCATTTGTCAATCCGATCAGCCTGGGGTGTTTTTTCCCTTGGTTATTATTGGTTGTTGAATAAACGACTGATAATTTCTGAGTTTTTCACTCCATACCTCCAAAGTTGGGGTGGTCGGCTTGGCATTTGTGCCTATTTAGGTTATTAGAGTCTATGTGTCAATGTGTAAGCATGCTAGACATCTTTTTTGAGTCATATGAACATGTCTAAGTCCCCTTAGGTGTTTTTCAATTTTTCAATTTTTCAGTTTTTTCAGGGTTTTTTATTAAATTTTAATTTTTCCAAAACTTAGGCTATTTTTTAATAGTTTAATTGGAAAAATTGAGTCTGTAATAAAAGTGGGCCAAATAATCAGTATCGTTCATGTAGGTGCTCATTTTGAAGCTAAGAGCACCATGTAAACCCATGGACCCACTTTTTCCTAAGTTTTGTGTGATCTTCCATCACTCAGGCCAGAAACCCCCAAAAATCAATTATTGATTATTTTAATTAATAGATTGATGAATAATGGAACAAATCCAAAATCAATAACTCAATGGATTCTCAACCGATTTGACTGAAATCAATCAGATGTGGAGCAAATTGACTGGATCTGACAAATCCTTGACTAAACGAGGGGATCAAATCAGATATGGAGCTGATCTACAGTGGTCTTCATGAGGAATTGCACCCCCCCTCTCTCTTCAACACGTTTTGGCTCTCCTGGATGCTCTGTGGGCCGATGTGTCAGTGTATG
>LPNX010446196.1:23213-44920 GCA_001517045.1 Pseudotsuga menziesii
GTTTTTGAGTCATATGAACATGTCTAAGTCTCCCTAGGTGTTTTTCAATTTTTCAATTTTTTCAGTTTTTTCAGGGTTTTTTATTAAATTTTAATTTTTCCAAAACTTAGGCTATTTTTTAATAGTTTAATTGGAAAAATTGAGTCTGTAATAAAAGTGGGCCAAATAATCAGTTTCAGTCATGTAGGTGCTCATTTTGAAGCTAAGAGCACCATGTAAACCCATGGACCCACTTTTTCCTAAGTTTTGTGTGATCTTCCATCACTCAGGCCAGAAAGCCCCAAAAATCAATTATTGATTATTTTAATTAATAAATTGATGAATAATGGAGCAAATCCAAAATCAATAACTCAATGGATTCTCAACCGATTTGACTGAAATCAATCGGATCTGGAGCAGATTGACTGGATCTGACAAATCCTTGACTAAAGGAGGGGATCAAATCAGATCTGGAGCTGATATACAGTGGTCTTCATGAGGAATTGCACCCCCCCTCTCTCTTCAACACGTTTTGGCTCTCCTGGATGCTTTGTGGGCCGATGTGTCAGTGTATGGGTTGATGTGTTAGCCAGATCAGGCCCCCGGTTGACAAGTAGGCTAAGTTCAGCCTCAGTTCTGCATTGATGAACTATCCATCAGAGGATTTCACTTGATTCCATGAGGAATTGCGCCCCCCTGGGCTAGATGGCCTGCAAATTGTATAAATCAAGGCACAGCCTCCTCTTCCAAGCTAGTTAGAACTGGGATTGAGGTGCTGTTGCTATTGTATTGTTGTAATTCTCATTTGAAATAAAGAAAATTTTTGGAGGCAATACAGTGTGGTGCCATTACATGTGTGGATGATTATTGCCATTGTTCTACTGAGGTAACCTGTATCTATGGTCATTTCTTGCTATTTTCTTGTAGATCTGTGGTTAAGATTGGTAATTAGCTTATTACAATCTTGATAGGAAAGATGTTGTTCAATAAGTTTATTGACTGTCGCTCTCCTTTGATGCATGTTTAGAATTCTAAATCTAGCATGTGCTATAAGCTTATATGCATGTTATCTTGAATCTCTTTGTATGTACTAATCGGATCTCACAAGTGTCTTAGCAAGTTCTTTGATTTCAGCTGAGTTGCAGGTTCACACTTTGGAGAGGATGCTGATCTAGTTTGCTTCTTCATTCTCTTCAAAATAGTTCAAAGGCATAGTCCCTCGGCATTCCACCTGAAAGCTCTACTGTGGATCTTCAAAGAAACCAACACTCTTTCTCTCTCTTCCTCCTTTAAAAATTATTAAACTTTCCTCAAAGCTGGTTACTTTAAGGTTTCTTTTTAAATACTAATCTATCTCATAAAGAAAAGCATACATAGATCTAATTATCAATATCCCTTCAATTTTCTAGATCTTAGTTTCATTGTGCACATAAAGTTCAAATTCAAGAGATCTAGCTAAAATTGCCTTAGTTTCGCAAGTAGTTTATTGAAAAATTCATAGCTTGCTGTTAAGGTAGTTTCATTTGCTGTTCAATAATTTCAATATTCTGAAATATCAGTGCTGTTAATTGGCTGCACAAACAGCAGGCGAATATCCCAAGGAAAGCTTGCTTTCCTTGGTTCCCTTTCGTCGGTTTAACTAGTTTAATTTCATTAATTTTTTGAGATAAAGTAGGCTGACCCAAAGGCACTCTTAAAGTGATTTGGGGAATTTTTTATTCTAATTCATTCGCTGTCATTTAGCAGGTATAACAGAGAATAAAAGAAGCTGCTGTCCAAAGTGGCTGTTGGAGCGCTCAAATCCCCCCAAGGGGCTCTCTTTTGTCACATAATTTGTAATTGTTTCGCATAAACTGTAATATCTTGGTTTCAGCCTGTATAAGGACCAAGAAAGATCTGTTTTATCAGTGCTTTGATATTGTAATCTCTATAATAAAATCATCCTTTGAATAGGCTCTTTCGAGCCCATTCCCCATCCCCCCTGGGGGGATTCGTGTCGGTGCCTTTTTCGTCTTTTCTGCTTATTTCCTTTTACTAGAATTTATCTGATTGATAGGGTAGTGTATTTGATCTTGTTTTTAATTCCATATTACATATCTTATTTTCAAAAGTAATCATAATACTTACCCCACGATTTCCCGAGTGACCCGCAAGGGGAAAGAGATTCGTGGTAGGATTAATCAGAAAACCGCATTTGTGTAGTTGTGTTATTTTCTCATATTTTTTTTATCAGCATTTTAAAATTAACCCCTCCTTGATTCCCCGATTGAGATCCACTTGGATCGAAAGAGGTTCTTGGAGGATTTTCTTTTAAGCAAGAACACATCTTGTAAAACTTATTAAAATTTACAAGACTCCAGTGTGTATGCTCTGCACTTGGCTGCGGTTCGTCCGATCAGTCAAGCTGTATCAAAAGCATTTGGGTGACTAGCATAATTAGGACTCACCTTCCCCAATTAACAAACCATCAGGTGAAAATCCAACACCTCGATCAAACCTTTACGGTGGCAAAATACCCAAAGGAAGCGGGAACCTACTGAAAAGTGACCTCGGGGCACCGATCTCTGTCACACCATAACGGGTGCGTTACGAACACAGCCCTAGAGACTCCATTTCAGCCCACATATTCCTTTCGGGTAGCCGTATAGGCTTTGTTTTGGACATACTCCAAGTACTCTCGGGTATATCTGGAGTCCCCATTAAGCCTAATTTAAACAACTCATACTCCAATTTTAACTTAAAACGTACCAAGATGCATTCGCAAAACATTTATTCCAGACACATGCAAGCACACTAATCTTTTTTGACTCCATTTTTAAGGCACTGGTCTTTTCTGCTTCATATATATATTGTGTATCGACTTTGTGCTTTCGTGTGTATCTTCGTATCTTGTCATCTTGATTGCTTATAGTTAAAATATTCAAACTCCTAAATAACTGATTCAGTACAACATCATTACACTAAGAAATCATCCTTAGTAACTTAATAGGGTCTACCCCCCTTGGCTTCGTTAGGAGTTGAGCCTAAACGGAGGAGTCAAGAACAAGGTGACAGCCTTGACTCGAGACTTGCCCCCAAGGACACACCGAGTGGCTTGAAGATTTCTGCCACGTGATCCAGGTGTGTGAAAAGGCGGCAACACTGCACAACTTGTGAGATCGTTCTAAACCCACTAAACTATTTATGTGTTATGAATGATTTCATTTTATGTTATGAATCTTATGCAATGATTGAGTGATGAATGTTTTAAGTTCACAGAGCTATCTTTGTGTTATTTCTTTGTTGTATTTATGTATTCAAAATTTGTCGGCTATCTGTAGAATTCTATGTGCAAACAATGCAGTACATTACTCATACTAGTATTAATATTGCTCCCTAGGGATAGTTTAGAATAGATTGATATTAGTTGTTCTTTTCTTTCTTAGACTTACTGTGGGGTAGGACTGGTAAGACGTAGGGAAGACCTGCCCATCTCTAGTGAGGTTCTTACCCACTATCACTTGCTTTTAATCTAGGAACTTGTATATTATTCATAAAACATAAAATCACATAAATGGTGGACTAGGACGCAACCTATAAAATAGATTTAAGCATTCATTTACATCTATGGTAGTTAGACCACTAACTGGATGGATTCCCCATACCAAACGATAAACGATCTAATTGGGAACGGTTATTGGGGAGAATCCCTACTGTCGATACCTGGGATTTTCTAGGCATCAACAGTTTTTGCGCTAGAAGGAGGGACGCCAATGCATGGCTGGCAGAGGAAATCCGTTTACTCAAAACTATTCCAACGGTGATAACTCTAAAACTAGTTTTTCGAAAGAACAAGTAAACTCAGAAACTGCAAAACACATTTACCAGATTCCTTTGGAGGTAGTTGATCACTTCAGGAGATACAGAAGGTCATATGCAAAGAATCTTGGAGGATTGCAGATAATCCCTGAATTACTAAGAAGGGGAGCTCCTAGAAGAAAACCCACGTACACAAAAGATTCAGTTTTGGTAGGGAATTTGGAAGAATTGGTGAACTTGAACTTGCAAGAAATTGTTCAACCACTTGATCAGTTGGGACCAGATTCCCCATATTGTTCACCTTTTCAGTCACCTATTCACTCTCCACCTCAATATTCTCCATGAATCATGGCTGAAAATGTTAATGCAAATGTCAACGCTAATAAAAATCCTCTACCATTACAAGCTTGGAGAGCCAGAACACCACTCAACATGGTTCCTCCATTGCATGCTTTGCCTTAGAATGTTGATAAGTCATTACCTAAATTTGATCTGGGAGAAGGAATTTCTATGGATGATCACTTGCAGAGTTTTTTCTTGGTGAGATCTTTTAGCGGTAGTGCATGATGATGTAGTATGCAGACTGTTTCCACATACTTTCAAAGCTAAAGAAGCATCATGGTATTTCGGCTTACAAGGAAATTCAATCACAAACTAGGATATTTTTGAAATATTGTTTAGACAAAATTTTGGTATCCAAAGAACCACTGCCACTCTAATGAAACAATTACTTTCTCTAAGGATGGACAAGAAAGAGAAAGTGCATGATTTTAGTCAAAGTTTTGCTGCCCATTTGAATAATTTCAGTGCTTCTATAAAACCTACTGAAAAAACTTTAATGGAATATTATACTTCAGAAATTTCCCCTGACATAGCAATGTTTGTTAAGAGGTCAGTAAATCCTTCTATGGTAGAAAATTATGAAGAAGCCAAGAAACAATTCAAGCCTTATTATAAGAGAAGAGATGAAAGTGGCCTATCCAAACCAACTAGGAATAGTTCTTCTATTTTGAATTTCACTGAAGTTGGAATGGACAATTTTTGCACATTCAATCTAGAGCCTCACTCTGAAATGAATTGTCCATAGTGGATTAAATCCATGACTTTGGTTATGAACCAATTACTAAATTTTAAATTAACAGAGCCTGTAGTTGAAGAGAAAAAGGCCCATGAACCAGAGGAAGCACTTGAAGAAACTACCATGGTTCTGTGGGATTGTATGTCGACGTTGGGATTGGATGAAGAAGAAATTACTGAGGAAGTACAATTTTCTGCAGTTAACGTCACAACAAGAAGCAAGGGACCAATATTGGATGAAACTCTGTTACTGCCCAAGATTAGGAAGATTCAGGAAAGGATGAAGAAAATCAACAGTAATACTCAAACCCCACTTATACATGACTTATTCATAACAAGACAAAAATATCCCGTGGTCAATAATCCTGTAAAGGTTGTTGAAAGTAAAGTGGAGAATAACAAGAAAATTTCAGAAGATGGTGACATGGGGTATGACATAATAGAAGATATCAAGAAAACTAAGGCAAATATTTATTTGTTTGAAATGTGTAACTTACCTCAACAAAGAAATAAACTCTTGGAAGCCTTTGATTCACAAACCAGTAAATCCCAAGATGATTTTCAATTAGAAGAAGAGATCAGTAAAGCTAGAATTGTGGGGAAATCTAAATCCCAAACGCTACCATTTCTACTTTCTTTTGAAATTTTCAATCACAATGTACAAAATTGTTTAGTAGATTCTAGAGCATCCTCTAATGTTATGCCTCTTTCAGTCTGTATAAAGATAAATGGTCAACCCACACCTTCTTGATGTAAAATCATCCAGTTGGATAGAACACTAGTCAAAGTGGTAGGGGAGTTGAAGGATGTAATGATAGGATTATATGCAATTGAAAGGGTCTGCCAGTTTATAAACATCATGGTAGTGGACATACCTGAAGCATATGATTTGATTTTGATTACGTACTGGTCTGCAAAACTCAATGGGTACTTTGCGACGGACTGGTCACACTTGTGGTTGCCTTATAATAACTGTCATAATCAGATCAAAGTGATGAGAGAACCACATATGAAGCATAATGTAACACAACTAGAAGGGAAAAATGAGCCTGCAAATTTCTCACATTCAATTTTTGGTAACTATTTCATTGATCTTGAACCAGGAAACTATCAAGCAAAAGAATCCAGTGATAAATCGGATACACAATCTGAGCTCCTTTAGTTTTTGCGGACTGACAATATTGATTATAAGATAGTTAATTTAGTTTCTAATTTAGAGAGTAGCACTAGTTCTATAGAATTAAAAGATAAATTTCGGTTTTTATATTTTGATGGTTCTAAACATCAAGAAGGGTCGGGATTTGGTTGTATCCTGATTGATACGGAAAAAAAAATAAAAATCTTTCTTGTAGATTAGAGTTCGAATGTACTAATAATACAACAGAATATGAAGCTTTAATCCAGGGCTTGAAGAAGGCCATCGAACTCAAATTAAGAAATCTAAAAGTTTATGGTGATTCTGAAATAGTTGTTAAACAAGTTCGAAATACAATTCATTGCTTGTCACCACATCTAAAGGGATATAAAAATGAAGTTTGGGAAATTTTAACAAATTTGAAGGCTTTTAACATCAATTTTACTCCTAGACTACAAAATGCAGCAGCTGATTTGTTATCTACTTTTGTTGCAAGATTGGTGCCTACTAATAATAAATCTTCAATTGAATTGATTTTTAGTCCATCTGTGCAAGACTCATGTCACCAATTTGAGTGTATTCGATGATGACCAGAATATATTAGAATTCTTTACCAATGATGAGACTTTCAAAGACTCAATGATTGATGACGAAGAACACCAAGCCAATCTTCAAAATGGTAATTTCATACCTAAAGGAGTCAGAACATTGGAGGGAATGTTTGATTTGAATAGTAATTTCAGGAAGCCAACAAATGTCAAAACACACGGTTCATTGATGCAGTATGAGCTGATCAATTTAAGGACAGAAGCTGAACCCAAGTATGTAAACTTGGGGAAATGCTGCTCACTATGTGAGAGAAGAAAATTCTTCAGTTTATTTCATCAATTTAAATATATATTTTCTTGGAGTTATGATGATTTGAAGACTTATAATACCCACATTATCCAACATGTTATTCCCATTAAACCGGTTGTGAAACCATTTCAGTAGCCATTGAGGAAGATACATCCCAAGATGGAACCACTGATTCAAAGTGAACTAAAAACATTGTTTGATGCAAAGATTATTTTCAGAGTCAGACACTTAGAATGGGTGGCAAATTTGGTATCGGTGAGGAATAAGTCTAGTGCAATAAAAATTTGTGTATATTTCATAAATTTGAATCATGCCTCAGACAAGGATAATTATTCAGTCCCGCCAATGGAGAAAACATTACAGTTGGTTTCAGGCTCTGAATTGTTCTCCTTATTGGACGGATTTTCATGCTACAACCAATTCTTGGTAGTAGAACAAGATAGGCTGAATACCACATTCCGTACAAAAGTGGGGGACGTTTTCCTACAAAAGAATGCCTTTTTGTCTCATTAATGTTGGAGAAACCTTCCAAAGGGAAATGGATATATTTTTTCGAGGTCTAATTGTCATCATAGTGGTTATCTACCTAGATGACATAACAGTGTTCTCCAAGAAAATAGAAGAGCATATGTTTTATCTAAGACAATTTTTTGATTGCTGTTGGAAACACGACATCTCTTTGAACCCTAAGAAATGTGTTTTCACAGTGTTAGAAGGAAAGCTATTAGGTCACATAATTTCTAAAAGGGGGATCTCCATAGACCCAGAAAGGATAGAAGCTATAGCATAGATTCCCTTACCCCACATTAAGAAAGACATGCGATCTTTCATGGGGAATATAAATTTTGTGCAAAGGTTTGTGCCTGATTTTGCTCAAATAGTCAAGCCTTTGCAACAGATGGTCAAGAAAAGTGTACATTTTAAAAGGGCTGACATAGAGAAGAGTTCATTTAACAATATCAAAACAACAATAGCCCATGCACCTTCACTCAAAAGTATTGATTTTGAGAAATATTTTATCGTATACATGTTTGCTTCTGATAACTCGCTCACAGCAGTGATTACAGAGAAGGAAGAAAGGGGATATGTTTACCCCATATCATTCATGAGAACTTGTTTACAAGGTGTTGAGTTGAATTACCTTGCTATTGATAAACAGGTGTATGCATCCTTTAAAGTGATGTTGTTCAGGAATAAGCACCTTATAACTGAAGGTATGGGGTTACCAACATACTCTTAAAACTTGCAGGCAATCAATTTGAAAGTACAGAAAGGAAACAAGAAGATAGGATAGACTCACCCGATTCACGACGATTGATCCAAGCTTTGTCTTCTCCCTCTCTGCTTCTCCTCCAAAGCTTTCAAAAATGTTTCTCCTTCACATGTAAAGAGAAAATCCTACAAGTGCAAGCTTATACATGTATATAGGATAGGTTAGATAAACAGTATATAGAGTGCTTAATCATAAATATTCATCAAAACACGATACATGAAAGACATTCAAAACACATTTGTGTTATAGTTGATTTTACCACTCTAGGTGAATCACACTTTGTATGGCCTTCCCCTGTCCTGTTGCAAACTCCTTAGACCCCGTGGACCAATTTTTGTCCTTTGATGTTTCCTTGACCATCCCTAAAAACATGTGAAAAATGATACACACGAATTTTAAACCCTTAAGCGTGTATATACGCGGGTTTGACCCCTAAAACTGCGTACGTCGGGATGTGTACAAATCCAAATCCTTTTGGAGTTTTCCTTGACATGGATCCAACTCACTTGACTCTTAGCCTTCCCTATGCCTTGATATCGCTCAGATTTGACCTTTCATTACCCCTTTGAAAAGCTATATAAGGAACTATATGGTACATTGAAGGCATATGAGAAAATTGAGAGCAAAGAAACTATAGTCCATTGTTGCTGAAACTTATGCTTGAGTCTGCATCCCTTTGTCCCTTGGAGAACTTTTTTGTTCTTCCCAAGCTTGCGTTTTGCTTGTGAGCTTGCTATCGAGAGATGGAGGATTGAGGTGGTGGAGGCCCAAGTGGGGGATTCAGTTTCTCCGATTCGCAGACATGCCAACAGAGGTTGTATCTATTGTAATCTCTGATTTATATTAATAGAAATATCTTTTCCTGTCCAATAATGTGTGTTTGAATGAATATTTTATCCATGGGATGTTTTCAAATGCTTATACATTGTTGATTATATATTCTAGAATAGATCTAACACCATGATATATAGTATGCTTGTATTGTTTACTTGTTGTTGAGGAAGTAATTTATCAATTCAAGCTGAAGTTGGAAAGCTCAATGGGGATCTACTTCAACCATCTGAAACAAGGTACGAGGTCTGATCCTTTAGTGTTAGACATTTATTTTCTATTCCATATTGGAAAGGATTGATTTCTGGATTCAAGCTGTTTGTTGTGGTACCCCTAGCCATAAGAATTTATCTCCGTAACAATTTGGAATAAGGATTCTCTTTATTAACAATAGTGAATGAGTAAAGGTTACAACACAACGCCTGAAACAAGGACTCCTCTAAAACCAAAGGATTCTAATTTATGTTGCTCCAAAGACTTCTAAATAGATACCACCAGCATAACTTTGCTCTCCAAGTATGATTGATTAATACCCTCCCCAAGGCATTTATTTATACTTAGTGAAATAAGGCAGTTTCGAGGGTTGAGGAGGTTGAGACAGTTAAGATGGTTATAGTTAAGGGCTTAACAAATCTCAAATAATCATGATTTATTATTTTTAATGTCAAAGGAAAGCGTACGTGAGTATTGATACTGGCAACCCGCATATGACACGTGAGTTGCTCTAAGGGAAATCCATGTACAGATCTGTACGTGGGTTGCAATGACAAATACTTGCGTGCAGTACACAACATGCTGTAGGAAAAGCCACGTATGTACACGGGTTTCTATAGGCAAAGTCGCGTACAGCAATTGACATATTAAAAGGTAAAAATGGCAAGCTGGATGGATAATGAATGTATTTCATAACATTCCCATATATAGTGTTTTAGGCAACCTTCAATCCATAAATGTCCTTTTGTGCGCCAACATAGGAAATGTCAGCACTCGGACGAAGAAGTGCCATTTGGGTTGATAACAGATGCCCCCTAATGTGTGAGGTCAGAGGGAAGCGATGGCCGAAATACATTATAATATTTATCTTTGGAGAACTCATAAATCCAATGGAGCAAAGGTAGTACCTGAAACAAATACATAATAATGTCATATACAAAGTCATATATGAGGATGCTATGTTCAATATACTGGAACACTAGCTCCTTTACAATATTTGAGTACATCATATGATACGGGTACAAGACCACATATATTGCAAAGGTGGATCGAAGCCAAAATATACAATAATGATGAATCTTCAAAGATCTGGAAGCTATGGACATAAATGGAACATAATATTGCACAACTTAGTCCATAGGTGAGGAACTAAGGTCTTCATAAACAATCCCAAATA
Source organism: Pseudotsuga menziesii (assembly GCA_001517045.1). Lineage (NCBI taxonomy): Eukaryota > Viridiplantae > Streptophyta > Pinopsida > Pinales > Pinaceae > Pseudotsuga > Pseudotsuga menziesii. The sequence goes on from LPNX010446196.1 coordinate 33,555, forward strand.
ACTAGTACAATCCAAGCCATGTGAATAAATGTAGGCTGAAGTCGAACATGGAATGGATTCAACTGTTTGTCAATCAATAGGTGATAATCGACAACTGAAACAAAGGAATTCACCAATGATAGAAGTGAATCCTGAGGTACTATCTTCGAAACTCTAGGTCTTCGTCATCAGGAAGTACTGAAACGGAACCATATTGTGATAAGGAAGGCAATAGATCCTCCAACAGATCACAAGAGTGACTAGGAACTGGAAAAAGGAAGGGAGACACAAGAGATAACAGATATAACAATGATGGGATCAGGATAAAGATCAAACATTGGGTTGAGTCCTTGAACAGTGAGCATGACACAGAGATAATCCAAGGCAGCTTTTAACTTTACAGATAGAATGACTAGACTTATCTATCATGTAGGAGACATGATCAGATTCCCCAAGTATAATAGACAAGAAGAGGAGTAATAAACTCGAAGTAATAGCTGAACTGAAAGTGAACACTGAGACATGGGTATCGGAAAAAATAGAGAGTGCTATGTTCAAGGATGACATGTTGCCACTAACTGAAAACAAGAGAAAAATTCTTCCTTACCTTCCCTGTTAAATTTTAACGAGTCCAGGAAAGTCAACTCGGAGCTCTCTTCATTTTTTAACAAGCTTGAAGAGAAGAGAAAATAATGCTTGATAGTGTCACTAATTCGTGGATTTAATGAGCCCGAACTAATAGATGATCAGCTGGTGTTTTCACATTTAGAGAGTTTGAAAACTCCAAAGAAGACTCTAGGGGGGTCCTTTTTCGTCCAATTTAGTCTCCTGAGGCTGGAAAAGTATAAAACACACCACACAAGAACTCTCTTAACTTCCACAGAAGAAAAGGTGAACCTTTTTTGTACTTAGTTAGGAGGTCCAAAAAAGGTTAAATTACCACCTACCCATTGCTCCTTCATAGCTTGAGTTTTACGAGTGTGATGGAAAGCAAGATCACTCGAAAATATCCATTTGAGTATGAGAAATGGGGATTACAACAATAAACTCGTTGTTTTGTTCTTTAGGGTTTAATGAGCATGACAAAGACACAAAGTACACTCGGAATATTTTTCATGTTTAGGTCCAGAGCACAAAAAAGAGAAAACTAAGCTCATATCGGGAGTTCCTTTTCTGTAAATTTAGTCCCTCAGGTCCAGAAAAGTGATAAACCTATGCCTGAGAATACTCTTCTCAATTCGAATAGAAAAGAGAGGGATCCTTTCTTGTATTATTCTGCATGGTCTGAGAAAGACATAACCTATCACCAATCCAGATTCCCATTCACATATTCTTAACGAGCTTGAACGGACAAGTTAACTCAATAGTCAAGTCCATTTGTAAGGAGTCAGACCTGGGCCTAAATAAACTCCATAAGGGCGGGGAATCCCATAAAGTGATATCTTATAAAAAGAGAATAAAAAAGAAGCTCTATTTGGCATGAAAAATAGCTAAGAGGATACCCCTATACCTGAAACAACTGCAGCATGAGTATCAAAAGACAACATAGGTTTCAAATGAAGATACTCATGAAAAGAAGGTCCTATCCATAGAAGAACGATGGTAAAGACAGAGAACTAATGGTTTAAAATACCATAGTCCATGGAAAAATGTTAATTGCTAATTTTAACGTGGATTAAGTATAGATGCAAAAAATGCATTGGAAATGTCAAAACCACCATATAGGAGCAAAAAACACTTTATAATGATGAAAAACCTATTACAGGGCAAAAAGAGATATGGTATTAGCTGAATATATTTCGAACTATAGGAAAAAACCCACTTTTAGAAATATAATTTCTATAAATAGTTCAAAAATTAAAACAAAATTCACCATTTTGAATTTATGCCATAATAAGCAAGTTTTTACCTCTACCTTCATTCCATCGATGTGGACAATCTAGTGGACAAAATATGATTCCACAAGTTGCAGGTAAGCCTACACCCCAAGCTCTTCAATTTGATCGTAGCAATTTTCAAATTTGAGTCCCAATTTCATTGTTTTAAGCATCCTAAAGCATAACACGGTGTGTACGTGGGTTCACAGTGTTGAAACTCGCATACACGTGTTTTGTACATGGGTTTCCTTTAGAGACAATCGCATACAGTATGCGACATGTCTAACTAGACAGTCGCATGTACTGCGTGAAGAATAAAAATCTAAATTAAGGCAAAAATTTTAAAATTTTATATGAAATTGATGATTCATAATGGTTATTTTGCTAGGTGTGAAGATGGTGTTGGAATGGAGGGAATGAGAGCATGAGAATATGGACCAAGAAGTGCTCCAAAGTGTGCCCACCGTACATGCTTTACGAACGAGTGGGTTATTAAAGTTCTTTTGCACATCACCAATGCAGGCCAATGTTTGTTTATTGGAGTTCATGATAAACTACTGGAACCATGATTTAGGGATGTTTGACCTATAGGGTGAGACTTTGGAAATTACTTCTGAGGACATATATTTCATTGCCGGCCTGTCACGATGAGGAGCACCGGTCAACTTAGAGGGCACCGACAGGGGTGGTGATCCTTTAAGTGTCAAGAACTACATTGATGTGTACTGCACACCTGGTACCCAGAAGAGAGGGAGTCGCATCCCTATTGCTCATATCTGTGATTTTACACTACAAATACTGATGAGCACCATAGTGAGGATTGCAGGATCCTCTTCATTACATCTAGATACACGGAACCAAATGAGGTTGGCGGTGGATTGCACGTAGGGTGCCCTGTATGATTAGTGTTCAGGAGTTGTCCCAATTATGAGAAAACAACTCTCTAATTGCAAGAGAGGAAGGTGGAAGAAATTCGGGTATTCTACCATATTGGTTTCCTTCTTCGAGAGAGAGTACCAGGGTTAAGCCCTGACATACCCCTACCAGTTTGATCTCCACGTTAGCCTAGGCTGAGTAGATGGGGAGACATCTTCCTCTGTCAAGGAGGAGGAGGCTCAATGCAGAGTGTGTATGATGATGACTTCTACTTCTGGTGGGAGCAGCATCTACCGGCACTAGAGCAGTTTCCATACTTCGAAATGGATTTTTGAGGTGATCCAAACCTTATCCTCCCTCTAGGAGGAGCATGGGGAGAGCTAGGTAATTTTTTATTTTTCAACAATTTTAAAATTTTTATGAATTTTTAAAATGATAGATATATACATATGTATAAAATCCCTAATCCTATAAACATGTCAAAATGCATATATTGGATCGGTATTCCCTGAGGGGCATCCACGTCTGTTTGTTCGTCCTGTCATAGGCGAATACCCGGGGCTTATTAGGGTTCTGGAGGGGAAGGTGGCCAGGATTACCTAGATAGTTCCCACTTTGTGGATAGAGCATATCCCGACCATCATCCAGGAGTTTGTGGTTGGAGTTACACCTGTCTGGTTACACCTTTTGAGATGAGTGGCCAGAGCAGTTCTTGTGTACATGGATGTTGTGGAGGCTGCCGAAGCCGAAGAGGCTGAGGAAGCCAGAGTACAGAGGGACCATGGGGACCAAGGTGGTCCAAGTGACCAGGGTGGTCTTGATTAAATCTAAGACATTTTGATGGACTACAATCCATATTTTGTATATTATACAGTTATGACTGGATCTGAGGATCAGACTCAACCTATCTATGGACAGATACTTCAATATATATATATTTTTGTCGGTTTATTTACAAGTGTTTTTTATGTGCATGCTGTATATTTTTATGAAATGTGTGTTAGATGCCAATCTAAAATGTAATTAGCATATGCATCAGTCAATGAATTCTGATTTCTTGGAATGTGATTGAATATAATAAATTCAAAATTTCTTTCCAATAAACTAATTTGCATGAACTGATGTAATAGAATGGGGTTTTGCACCTGATAAGCTCGATTGAGCTGGGAAACCACCAGTTGAGAGTCCAGACGGACTTCGAGCTGGGTGATGCCACATGAGAAAGCATCCCATAGAAGCTCAATTACAGCCCTATATTCAGCAACATTATTAGAAGCAGGACCTAAGCAAGCACCTCCTGTGGCAACTAGCTGTCCTGAGGGAGAGTAAATGACCCACGCTACTGAAGCTAGATTACAAGTGTGGCAGCTGGTGCCATCGGCGAAACCTAGATACCTCTCAGAAGATATCTGCAACAACCAGCAGATGGTATAAAAAACAAAATCAACAAACTAATGTACATAAAAACATATACAAGAAAATACAAGAAAAAGTGCTAAGCCTAAGCATAGTACTTTTTCAGGTAGAGCCAATTTCTAGGCTCAGACAGCTTGTTCCCATCAAAATCAATTAACTCATATGCCCCCTTCTTTAAGAAGTTTGACACAACATAAGGCCCTAAGCACATGGCCTTGGATTTTCCTGCCCCCAGGGGTTCTTTGTCTTGGTCCCAAAGAAAAACAAGTTCCCCCTTAGAGAAAATCCGAGGTTTGACCGACTTATCATTTTTTTTTTACCCTATTCTTGTGAGCTTGATTAGCAGTCAATGCATCTATACACTATTCATCAAGGTGTTCTAAATGTACCAGACATTCTTCAAGCTCTGTCATATTGGGTAACACATGAATAGCTATTTTCAAAGACAGGATTTCACATTCAATTGGGGTAACTACTTCCACTCCATGGACGAGTTGGAAGAGGGAGAAACCCATAGTAGTTTTTACATTAGTTTATTAGGCCCAAAGAGCAGGGTATAGCATGATGTGCCAATTAGAATGGGCTGCATCAATTGTACATTTGAGGAGAGTCTTCAAAGTCTTGTTTACAACCTCAACCCCGACTGTTTGCTTGCAGATAGTATGAAGATGAATGTTCTTGTCTGAATCCAAGCATAGTGGTCAGTTCTGTCATGATGTTATTTTGAAAATGACTACCATGGTTAGTGACAATCACTTTGCGTATACCAAACCGTTCTATAATTTGATTGAATATGAAGAAATCTATTGTTTCCTCGTCAGCCTTAAAAGTAGGCATTGCCTCTGCCCATTTCGTAAAATAGTCAACAGCAAAAATGATATATTTATGCTCCCTAGTCGAGGCTGGGTTGCATGTCACATAATAAATCCCCCATTTCATGAAGGGGCCTACCGAGACAAATGGAAACAATGGATCGGGATGTGACTGCATTTTCCTGGTGTAAAGCTGACAAGGATGACAGCGCTTCACCGCTTCCACACAATCTTTGAAGATCGTGGGCCAGAAATAACCGGCACGTAGTATCTTCTGGGCCGTTGCTAACCCAGATAAATGACCCCCACATGCTCCACTATGGTAATCATTTAGGACAATCTTCACTTCCTCATGAGTAAGACATCGACTTAAAATGGAATATACCCCTCTGCGATATAATGTATCTCCTATGATGAGGTAGTTCTTAGCATAAAGGTGTAATTGATGTCGTTCCTCCCATGAGGAAGCTGTAGGATACTTCAAAGTCTGGAGATATATAATAATATCCCCGTACCAAGGACCATAGGAGAATATCAAGAAGATATGCTCGTCTGGGAATGAGTCATCTTCAATGGCTACATCTTCTTCAGTAGGAAATTCTGCTATAAGCTCAGCAAAAACTAAGGACTTTTTAGACTTAGCGGACTGAAAATCCAAGTCAGACTCTTGGATAATGACTATTTATTTGTTGAATTTTCCCCCAATGATCCATTGGGATAAAACATATTGAAAAGGATTCACATCCGCCACTACTGTTGTGGTCCTCAGTAAAATGTAGTGACGTAACCTCTAAATAGCATAGACAGCTGCTAAGGCTAATTTCTCAACGTGGGAGTACCTAAGTTCACGTTCGGCCAAAGCATGGCTAAGATAGTAAACGACATTCTCTATGAGCTTATTGTCCTCCTAGACCAGTACTACCCCAATGGTCGATTCGGACGTGGCTAGATACAATATAAAATCCCTAGAGTAATCTGGCGGGCGCAGTAAAGGTGCTGACAACAAAGATTTTTTCAATGCCTCGAAAGGGAGTTGTGCAGTTTCATTCCATACAAATGGGGTGTCCTGTTTAAGCAGGCACATGAAACCCTTGGTAATCTTTGCATAGTTAATGATAAAACGTCGAAGCAAAATAGACTTCCCTTGCAGGCTTTGAAGTTGCCTGATAGAACGAGGAGGAGGCAGATTTACAATGGCCTATAATTTTAATGGATCCACCTGGATGTCTCTATTAGAGACAATGAACTCAAGAAATCTTCCTGACTTGACATAGAACACACACTTGCGGGGATTCAAGCGGATCTTATAGTATCTGCATCTCTCAAATATCAACCGTAAGTGACCTGGATGTTGAATCCTCTTATGAGAATGTGCAGGAAGATCATCAAGGTAAGGTTTGACAATGGCTTTGATATCATGGAAGGAAAATTTCATAGCCCATTGAAAGGTTTCCCTAACATTTTTCAATCCAAAGGGAATTTTTTTGTATGCGAAGGCACCCCAAGGACAAATGAAAGCAGTTTTATGTTGGTCTTCCGGTTTTATTTGAATTTGATTGTATCTAGAGAAACCATCCATAAACGAGAACACTTCACTTCCCATGCAAGCATCTATAATCTGGTCTATAAATGGCATGGGATAGTTGTCCTTAAGACAGGATTTATTCAAATCTTTGAAGTCAGTACAGACACGTATGGTCCCTTGCTTCTTATCAACAAGAACAAGGTTGGATACCCATTCTGTTAGAGCTATGAGATAAATAAACCTATCCTTCAATAGTTTTTCAACTTCGGCCTTCATAGGTGCCGCTTTACGGGGGTTAACAGGTGTTAACTTTTGTCGAACAGGTTTGGCATCAAGATATGTTTGGATCTCATGTTCAACAATCAATGGATCAATACCTGGTATCTCCTCATATGACCAGGAAAGGACATCCTGAAATTCCTTAAACAAGGTAGTATAGATAGCAATCTCTTCAGGACAGCAGTTTGCACCTATATATATGTTTTCCATGACATCAGGATTTATAGAGATGTTGATAGGTATAGTAGTGGAAATATTTGCCATATTCCCCTCAGTAAACATTCCTTCCCTGAGTAAGGGATTGATGGGTGAAAAACATCTTCTGATAGTCTCATATGAAACTCTTGATTTTCTATTCTGCTTAGTTCTGGAAGAAAATAGGATCGATGGTGAAGATCCTCATAGATATTACCACGTCCACTCATGGCTTCCAAAATGGCTTCATCAGAAGGTAAAACCATATCTAAACAATCTGTAGATTGCAAAGAATTTTCCACCCATGCGGGAAAATAGACCTCTTCCAGGTCCTCCAAGACTATGAGAGGATCTAGAATGGGATCAACAATGGTTTGAGTGATAGCTTGGTAATCTACTTCCACTTCCGATAAGGGCACTTCTGGTTCATGGGGGAAAGGGAGAACCCAAGGATCAGTCCTATCAACAACCATGGCTATGGACTTCCCCACACAAGTAGAACCAATAAAGTTAATCGGGGCTGGAAGATCAAATGTGCCCATCAGTGATGCGTACATTCCAGCCCCCAAGCTCTATGTAGCAGGTTTGACTTGATCAACCAATGGCACAGTAGACTCATTAGACTCTAAATGGCCTTTTTGAGTAAAATCAAGTTGGTCAATAGTAACCAACTTTCCTTCATGTGGAAAAACCACTACTCAGAAGATGGCCAACGCAATAGCGGACATGGAATAAGTCCAGTTTCTTTCCAGGTGCAAATTATAGTCTAAAGGTGCATCAATCATTTCCACTTCAACAAACATTGCTTTCCCTACCAGCTTAATTTTAAAAGCCGGTAGGATACCATGCGGACGGAATGACCTTCCATCAAAAGCAGTAAGTAGAGTGTTTGATGGGACCATCTTTGGGGATCTGAGAGCTTTCCAACAGGACAAGGACATAACGCATGTAGAAGCACCCTCATCAACAACTGCCCTTCCAATGGTCTTTCCACCATGGATGACATCTATTGATAAGGCTACATGGTAAGGTAGGAGAATTTTAACATCAGACAAATGAAATTTAGCCATGAGACTCGATGAGTCCATGCTACCTAAAGCTGCTAAGAGGGCATCCCGTTGGGCGGGACAGCTCTGTAACACCTCTAAAGCTGACATTACACATGGATTTTGGGGTAGATCTTCAACCATGGAGTAGTTTGAAGTAGCCCTAGCATTAGGGTTATGCAAAGACTTCTTTAAGACACCTTTCGGTATCTTCGGCATAGTTTTAGCAGGCTTCTCGATCATGAGAGGGTTAGAAGCTTCACCTATAGCCTTACCCTTCTCAGAATTCTATTTCTCATAGTTTTTATTCCTAGTCTATAACAAAGTTGAAGATCGAACCATGTTGATATAGTTTGGGTCAGGGGCATTTTGAGTTCCCCCTGCTACATTAGAAGCTGAAGCAGAGTTCTACCCTTGGGGAAACAGATCCTTCAAGACAGCAGGTTGTTGAGCTTTAAGCAGCTTCTGGGCTTGTTCCATAAGGGGACAAAGGTGAGTAAGGTGATCCTTGTGGTACAACTTACACAGGAATTTAACCTTCTTCTTTTCTTTCTTGCCCCCATTAGCACTATTCACAGGTTTCTGCTTGTTTTGGTTTCCCTCTCCTTTCTTTCCTCTCTTTTTCTTCCCACTGGGCTACTGATTGCCCTTCTAAGGGGTCTGTGCAAAAACATTTGCACTCTGGGGGGAGGGGGAAACCTTTGCTTCCTCCACCGTAGACTGCTTGACAAACAACTGATGAAGTTGTTTATCCAAAGACTCTATGGTGGGAGAGTTTATGAACCCAACCACACCATCAGCATGGGGTCCAGGCTTAGGATTCTTTGCATCATGGGTAGGCCTCAGTGCCTCAGGGATAATCTCATACAAGATCCCAAATTGTGAATAAATCAAGTCTAATTTTTGGGCTCTGAGAATGGCTTCTTCTTCATTCGTCACTCCTGAGGTGGATACGTCCTTAGATATGTAGGGCAACAGGGATTTAAGGAACCACTCTAGTAAGAACTCAAGAGGGATGGTGGATTTTATAAGGCTCTTTTTCCTCCTCCACTCTTGGATAAGATCCGAGATGTGGGTAGCCTTGTTCTGCCTAAAGGTAGAGAACAAGTCCGTTCTGAAATCATATCGGACCGGAAGCTAAAAGTGTCTAAGGAATGCACTAGCTAAGTCGTAAAAACTACTGAAAGCAACAGAAGGAAACTCAATGTGCCATTTTTCCATGGTACTTGTTAAGGTTCTATGGAATAGCCTCAACCTAATTGAATCTTCATTCAGTGAATTTGAAGAACACCATAAATGAAATGTAGTCGCATGAGCCCCGGGATATTCACCAACTTTGCCTTTGAATTTAGGGATGTCCGATGGCAATTTGGTGGGAATAGGTGGCCACGAGGGGTCATGCCTCACTGGTTCATTCATCAACTTAGAAAAATATGGAAATTTTAACGTTGCCAGGAATGGAAGCTTGGGTCGAACCGGGGCACTAAAAGTGCCAATCTGGGGATTAGAGAGACCTGCCCCCGAATGCCCATAAGTAAAGGTGGGGTTTCCCCCTGCCACCGATTGTGAAGTGAATGGATTACTTTGAAATGTATTCCATCCGTAAGCCTAAAGGTTGTGAGTGAGAGGTGCATTATAAGAATTTCGGGCCGTCCCAATTGAAACTAGGGTCTAAAAAATAGGAGTAGGTATCCCTCTTCTAAACAATGAAAAGGGAGAGCTTGTAAACAGGGTCGAGACTGGGGTTTGAAAACTTTTCCCATAAGAGGTATTGTTTCCAAACTCTACTCTTACATAAGAAGGTGATGGGCCTACGTAGGGAGTGGATGGGGGAATGTGTCCCCCATTCCAAGGAAATCCTTGGATGAAAGCCGAGGATCCTATCGGACCACTCTGGGTAGTGTATGTGAAGGAGAAAGGAACAGTAGGTATACTAGGGATCCTAGTAACCATGTCACCAGAATCACCTACTAGGCTTGAGTGAACCGATGGTTGGACCACTCAGCTCGCTGGAGTCAAAGGCATAGAAGGTATGCTAGATCTAGGGGCACTTACCGGGGGAGGTAGTACCCCTTCAGCTGGAACGACTGAGGTGAAAACATAAGAAATTTCTCCCATAGTAGACATAATCCTACCCATAGGGATACCTAAAACAGGTGAATCAAAAGGTCTAACCTAGACGATCACAGGATCGTTTAAGTCAGGCAAGGGTGTGTTAAAATTCCTTGCAAACTCATCATTCTACAAGTATTCTATCTCAACTGTATCAAAATCAAGACGGTTAGCTATAAGTGATGGTTCACCTGGAACTTCACTTACTCCTATCGGTTCAAATGAACCGTCCATGTCCAATCTCCGCCTTTGGGGTGGAGGTGGAGGTTCCAATGTGACGAGAGGAGGAAGGTTTTGCAACCTTCTGAACCTACTTATAGGTTGATCCTCCACAATTGAAAATTTAACAAATCAAACCCTAAATCCAACTAAACACAGACAAAACCACAGAGAAAACCTATGAAATTTCCTAAAGCCTCAAATAGTCAACAAGGGTGAAATATATTCTTTCCTGAAGAAAGCTGAAGAACAATTGCTTGGCGTCCTTGAAGTGGTTCTTAGGCACAAGTGGAGGAATCACCCACCACCCTCCTACACTTTCAACAAGGGTTACCTTCCAAGCCCGTCCAAGGTGAACCAGAAATAGCCTTCCGATTTACCTAGGTATGAACCCTATATGTCAAGAGACTAAAGGATACCTTAGCTATACCAACAGTCTGGGGGGACAGTCGCAAGCCTAACTCGTACGCATGGGTAGGGTAGCTGAGCCCAAAAATCTGTCTAGGACAGAATCCCTAGATGTGTAAAAGTCCTGATTTACATTTTGACAAGGAATCAGAGGGTTATCTCCTTAGTCCAATCCCTCCACACGGCCTCATGCTTGACTCCCTTTTGAGAGGAGCTTCCCAGATACAATTGATAAATACAAGGATTTACCTATCAAATGGTCCACTACATCTAAATTTTAAAACTTATGGGAAGTTTACACTTCCTATCCCACAAGTCTAGCCTAAGCTAGTAGGTGAATGGCCCCTAAAAGATAAAAATTACTAGTAAATTTTAATTATTGCATTCATTTAAAAGGGCTATTTCTTACTCAAAAGGAAATGGAGTGATGAACTATGGTGTTTTGACTCGATAAGAAATAAAAAAGCAAAGGTGTATTTTTTTTTCAAATCAAATTACCACTACTAAAGAAAACTTCTCTTTTTTTTTTGTAAATATAAATTGATGAACAAATGCAACGATAAAGAGAAACTAAGACTATATTTTTGTAGTTTTGAGATTATATTTTAAAACTGAAATGAAA
>LPNX010446196.1:44931-88442 GCA_001517045.1 Pseudotsuga menziesii
ATGCTTGAAAATGTTTTTCTTTTCACTTTTTTAAAATGCTCAAACAATACTATGCACCTAAAATGCACTAAAATTGAGTATATTTGGATCAAATCAACTGTATAAAACAAACAAACTGAAGTAAACAGATTAATAAAACCAAGAATCAACCAACAAGGGAAGACTGGGAACCCTAGCTTGGGCGGGTACAATGACAAAAAATCACTGAAAACACACAAAGGTAAGTGAAAAATCAATCACTATATAAAGATAGACTGGTAAAAACATTGCCCAAAACCCTGATCACTGATTCATACAAAAACACTTCAACCTATAAACCAAACAGGAAAACCTACTTCAAAATGCAAACATAAGACAATCCAAACAAAAGAAACTCAAGGGCTTTACAAGAAAGCACAAGGTGTGGACACCAAGGGCATCAGACTAACAACACAGTGTTTATAAGGAGGGCCAACTAACAAACAGGAATCACAAAAGGATAGGGACAAGCAAACCCTAGCCCAAAAATCCCTATTTCAAGGCTTGTACACGACTGTGTATAAGGGCAACTCGCATACTGTACGCGACTGTCCTAGAGAGCAACCCGTGTACGCAGGCCTCTGTACGTGATTGTGTATGAGAGCAACCCATGTACAGGTACAAAATTTTCTCAAAAAGAAGGAAAATACACAAGGCCTTCAAACACTATGGTAAGCATGAACTAGGACAAAATACCACACACAAACTCAAGGCAAAGACTGGTCACAGGTAACAAAAATAACCTACAACAGTTTGGGCTCCCCAGCGGAGTTGCTAGTTATGTTGTTCAGGAATAAACACCTTATAACCAAAGGTCTAGGGTTACCAACATACTCTTAAAACTTGCAGGAAATCAAATTTAAAGTATAGAAAGGAAACAAGAAGATAGGATAGACTCACCCAATTCATGACGGTTGATCAAAGCTTTGTCTTCTCCCACTCTACTTCTCCTCCAAAGCTTTCAGGGATGTTTCTCCTTCACCTGTAAAGAGAAAATCCTCCAAGTGCAAGATTATACATGTATATAGGATAGGTTAGATAAAAAGTATATAGAGTGCTTAATCATAAATATTCATCAAACCACGATACATGAAAGACATTCAAAACACATTTGGAATAAGGATTCTCTTTATTAACAATAGTGAATGAGTAAAGGTTACAACCCAATTCGTGAAACAAGGACTCCTCTACAACCAAAGGATTCTAAGTTCTGCTGCTCCAAATACTTCTGAATAGATACCACCAACATAACTTTGCTCTCCAAGTATGATTGATTAATACCCTCCCCAAGGCCTTTATTTATACTTAGTGAAATAAGGAAGTTTCGAGGGTTGAGGAGGTTGAGATAGTTAACATGGTTATAGTTAAGGGCTTAACAAATCTCAAATAATTGCGATTTATTATTTTTAATGGAAAAGGAAAGCGTATGCGAGTATTGATACTGGCAACCCACGTATGACACATGAGTTTCTCTAAGAGAAACCCGCATACAGATCTGTACGCGGATTGCAATGACAAATACTCGCGTACAGTACGCGACGTGCTGTAGGAAAAGTCACGTATGTATGCGGGTTGCTTATAGGAAAATTCGTATATAGGAATTGACATATTAAAAGGTAAAAATGGCAAGCTGGATGGATAATGAATGTATTTCATAAGATGCACATCTATAGGTTTTTAGGAAACCTTCAATCCATAAATGTCCTTTTGTGCGCCAACATAGGAAATCTCGGCACTCGGATGGAGAAGTGCCATTTGGGTTGATAACAAGCGGTAAAACAATTCAGGCCTTATATTCTGAAGAATAGAACCAGATTAATTGTTCCTCACCTGACAGCGTGAACCCTTTTCATGCCGAAAGAATTGGGGGAAAGAAGAGGAAATCAAGTAATAACTTTGCAAGAATATGTCTTAGAATTTAAACCAACCATTATCATCAAAGGACAAGGGCTTTGCAAGTTAATGGATGAAAGTCAAAATAATGAAGACAAAGACTCAGACGATGAGGCTGAGTTGCATATGATTGATATGTTTCCAATATTTAAAGCCCTGCAGTCTTGGTACATGGATATGATACACTATCTCCAACAAGGATATTTACCTGAATGCTAGAATTCTAAAAAAAGAAGAGCACTACCTTGAATTCAGCATCTTATCAGATAATTCATGGGGTTCTTTTCAGGAAGAGCTATGATGGAGTATATATAAGATGCCTGGAACAAGAGGATGCATATAAATTTGTTAAGGAGTTGCATGATGGCCCTGTTGGAGGTCATTTTTCAAGAGATACCATTGTGCACATGATATTAAGTGTTGGATATTACTGGCCAACCTTGTTTAAAGATGCACACGCTTATGTAAGAAAATGTGAAACATGCCAGAGAAGCGGTGGGAGACAAACAAGCGTATCCGGACCATCGTAGCTAGACCTTGTTTCTGAGCCATTTGAGCAATGGGGAATTGATATTATTGGAGAAATCAATCCAAACTCTTCATTGCAACACAAGAATATTCTCACATCCACCGATGATTTCACCAGATAGTTAGAAGTGATCCCATTATGAAAGGTGAACGAATATGCAGTCATAGACTTACTACAAGAGAATATTATGACCAGGTTTAGCGTTTCAATTTCCCTGGTTTTTCATAATGCATCTTACTTTTCATCAATTAAACTTACTAAATTTGTTAATGAGAAAGGAATGAAATTACATTATTTTTCTAACTATTATCCACAAGGTAACAGATTAGCTAAATCGATTAATAAAAAAATCATTAGAATTTTAAAGAAAACTATAATAGAAAACCAGAGTAGTTGGCATGTAGCTCTTCCAAATGAATTTTCAGCTGATAGGGTCACACCCAAGAATTCCTTAGGTGTGTCACCTTATACCTTAGTTTATGCAAAGGAATGTATTTTACCTCCAAACATTTTATTGTCGTCTTCTTAGTTAGCCCAAGCGTCTCGAGGGTCTGGTAGTGAAGTTTTACAAGATAGAATTAATACCCTACTGAAGTTAGAAGAGTCTAGGCTCAAGTCTAAAGAGAGGTTTAAGCACCAGTAGGAGATTGTGAAAAGGTGGTTTGACAAACACAAGTCCAAGAAGGGAAGCTTTGAAGTGGCAGATTTGGTTCTAAAGTGGGATCACCCTGATGATAAAAAGAGAAAGCATACTAAGTTTCAACATCTATGGATTGGCCCATTTTAGATTGCAGAAAAGTTAGGCCCCTAAACATATAAGTTACAGGATTTACAGGGGTGGGAAGAGAATCTGCCTTTCAATGGGTTGGTTCTCAAGCCTTATGTCAATTAGTGCTATAGGAACCTCTTGTACATAAATAATCTTTTATTTTGTTTGACTTTTCTTTTAGTCGTGTTGTTTTCTTATGTTGTTTATTTTCCCTTGCATTGGATTATTTTCAGATTTCTCTGCTTTACTTTAGATTTATTTCAAATAAGTCAGCTTAGGTTTTGGTGCTTGGGGAACATTGGGATTTGGGCAAACTGCCAATATTTTAAATCAGGGAACTGCTTATTGGAATTTATCTATATCAAAGCATATCATACAAGATTTTTTAATTTGATAGACTATTGAAAGGAATTTATTTCAAGAACACATTGACGTCCTATTTTTAAACCCTGTTAAATAACTAAGGTTGGAGAAGTCTAGAATACTATTTTGAGGCTCCATCCATTTCACATTAATATCCATCCTAAGAATATTGTAGCAAAGGACCCATAGAAAGAAAGCAGGACAGACAGGTGTATGGTATTCAAAATAATTCCATGCCACAAATCAAAGAAAAAAGGCTTAAAGAGTCGAAATTTCCCAAAAAGAAAGTATATATCAAAAGGATATAATGAAAACATAAATCAGTAAAAGGATTGGATTGGTCAAAGGTTCTTCTCCATCCATGAGATGAAATAAATTATCACTCACACAAAAGGACACCATGGATGGCAGAACCTAAATCAAATCTCAAATGAAAAAGAAGCAATTCAGGAAGACTCAAAAGACAAAATTATGAAAGCATCAAAAGAATGAAAGAGGCATGGGAATGAAGGACAAACAAATAAGCTTGTCCAAAATCTGTTATGGTCATGTGGTGTCTTAGTCAAAATAAACCAAATGTAGAAGTAAATGAATCTCACATTTTGGCCTCATAAGAGTTATCAAGACTTTGAAAAACTAGTTACCTGACCTTATTGGACTACAATCAATGATAAGTTCTAAATCTTGAATTCCTAGAAAGGTCTGGATTTTAAATAAATCTTAAAAAGAATTGGGATGAGTTGGTTTAACAGAATAACATAAAGTAGTTTTGGGTTTCAAAATTTATTTTTTCCAGAGATCTATGTTCACCAGCCAGTCTCCAATTGTTGCTGCTGTAACCACTACCCAAAAAAATATTTCATGTTTTAGGCCCCCCCTTTTATTTCTAGTTTATAAGCCTTTCTAGACTACCTTTTCCCTAAAAAAAAATTTGTTCACAAATTGGAAAAAAAAAAAAAGATGAGACTCAGTTTTTCCACCCACCATATCAGATGAACTGGTTGAAGTTGATCCGACATAGTGGAGGAGCTACTCTTTAAACTTGCCAATCCTTTGCATCCTTTGTCTCTTATGAGCATTTCGTCGTCTTTGTTGTTCCATGTTCTCATCATCAACACACGAGCAAAGATGATATCATCATTGGCTGGGGTAGGTCGTGTAATATTCCTTGTCTATAGCTCATTTTAAAATCAATGTTCTTGAAGTTTTGAGCAGCGGAGGGATATTCCTTTGGTTTGAATGGAAAGGATCATTGTTATCCAGTTGCATGTTTTAGGGATCCTTCTAAAGTAAACCAGGGGTATTTGTTGTTTTAATCCTAGTGCATAAAAAGCCCATTTCTCAACTCTATTTAGTTGTAGCCTGGTTTTGACGTGGTGTGCTGAAGTAGCCAAATATTATTTTCCCTGGTGTCATGAAGTTTGTTGAAATGTTTCAGGATGAAATGGTAAATATTTTTTGTTAAAATTGAGCTCATGTTATTTTTAGTTAATTTCAATCTCAGATCTATTTTTTATATTTATCATGCATGCATATTAGGATATTGAAATGGATTTAACACATTGTTTGGTCTTTGACAGCCTCAATTTTTTTATAGCACCATTCCTAAAAAGGGAAAGAAGAATGTCCAAAGTACAGGGGATGATCCAGAGGTGGAATTCATAACAAAGCTAGAAATTATCTATGAATATACTAAATCTTTCACTGGAGTCGAGCCAGAGTTCAGATGGGGTAAGATATATCAGATGATGAAGGACCGGGCTATCCCAAATATGGTTTTATAAGACATACCAATATATGCAAACATAAGGAAGTCAGATATCATGAAGGTGTCTACACGTCCCGAACTCTTCCCATGTGCTGAGGTAATCGATTGGATTCTTCCAAGGGAAGATATAACTAAGATCATTATTTTAAACATTAATGGACAAGGCTTTTTTTCCTACATTCCGGCATATGTAGCTCAAGCGTCTAATATACCTGCAACTCAGATCTATTTAACAAAAAAGTGGATGAAGGAGCTAGACTTGGATGTTTTCGATTGTGTAAGGAAAATTATGGTTCATGGGAAGCAGTTCTACACAAAGCCTTCTAGAGAATATGGAACTACAAACTTACATACCCCATACCGAATTCTAGCTTTGATGTTAAACCATATTTTCGGCCAAGCGAATGGAAAGTTTTATAATATAAATTGGGCACCAGTGATTTATTTTGTAGCTATGAAGGGTACCATCTTCAATGGGGCTGATATAGTAGAAAACAGTTTATCCTCATGCATAAGTGAAACACTTGGGGGCTTGACAAAGAGGAAGTCAGAGTTTTATATGATCTCTTTCCTGATTGATTTCATTTTGTGCACCCACCAGTTCCCAGCACTAAATTGCAAATGGGTTAAGACCAAGACCCCTGTATATTCTGCATATCAGATATTCTGGGCACATAAGTACTATAGTTTTCTACAATAGTATATGTGAGGATTTTTTAATTCCTCTTTACAAGTTGATATTCCTCATAGAATGCAATTGTATGTCTGAAAAAAACATTGGAGACAGTGAGAGAGAATGCACATTATTACCTCTCAGAAGAAGGTATGTACTTAAGAATGTTTGGGGGATCTAAAGCCCCTTCTTTGTTATCAAAGTATGCCACTGACTATGATGTTCATAAAGAGGTGGTAAGACAGCTCTACATAGATGGTATCGGTAGTTTCTTATTTGATATGAAAAACGTTGTATACCCACCACTGCCTTTCTGCATAGGTAGTTACAAGTTTACTAGAATAAAAAGTGCACCAGATTTTATCAAAGAATTAGAATATTTTCACTTTGGAGAAAAAAATTTCACAAGATTCAAAGGACAAGATTGTGAATTATTGTGTGTCAGTAGGAGTGCATTTTGAATACACAAATTACTGGGATAAGGATGAACAAATATACCACAACTCCTGCAACATGACAACCTTAAGCAAAAGATTCAAGAAGAAAATAATGATTGTGGGAGGCAAAGGAAGCAGTAGCGGTAATGTTGAACAACAAAAGAAAGAATAAGAAGCTGTAAGAAAAAGAGAAGAGGAAGCATGCATATTGTTAGAGGAAGTAGAGAATATATTAACAAAGAAATCATAGCTTCAGAAAGAGGAAGAAGAGTAGAGACTGTGGGAGGAGAGTGAAATAATACAAAAGGAAGTGGTTGATCGAGTAAGGGAAGAAGCAAAAAAAGCAGGCGAAGATATTAAGAGAAAGGACCAGGAGAACTGAGACCAAGAGGATCAAGAACAGGACCAAGGCCATAGTAGTCCAATGGATTCATGTGTTTGGTCAAGTAGCATGATGAAAAAAAAATCTATCTACCTCGGTAGAGCTTGAAATAATACCTTTCATTCCATCCCATGAGCAGGTAGTGGCTGACCTCAATACGATTTTCTTTGATAAAAACAAGAAGAGGATTGTTATGACATCAAAGAAAAGGGTGGACATAGGAGATCATCCTATAGAGATTATTATAACATAGAACACAGTTTTTCATGGGATGAATAAAGATCCTAAACTCCTTGCGATGGAAGGTGTTGCATTAGCTCTCGCCAATGCAGATAATGTTGGGAAATTGGTTGAGGATATTGATTAGTATAAGGAGAAAATTTTCGAAATGAAGGAAACCCTAAGGAAATAAATAGGAGAAGGGAAAAGCCTAAAAAGGAAGAACAATGACATCTCACAAAATTGGATAGACTTAAAGAAGCATATCAAATTTTTGGAATTAGACAAAGATGCCTTAGTACTGTCAGCTAACATCACTGAAGGAGAGAAAAGGGATCTTGAAAGAAAAGTTTTAGAGTTAGAAAAGAAAAAGGACATAACTGACAAAAGAGTTTAAGAATTAGAAAGTTGGAATAGTTTACTAGATAAGCTACTCAAGGCGGAAAATGAAAAATATCTTGATATTTCTCCTTTCTGTGATTAGGGATCGTTGTTGAAAAAGGAAATAAATAAGATTCAATTGAAGTTAGCGGGCGAAATTTATAGAATTAAACAGATAGAGGATAAATTAAAGGAGATAGCATATAGGTCATAAGAGTTTAGGAATAGGTTATCATAAGTGGCAAAACTTGTGCAGAGCCAAATAACTTGGATAGGAGCCAATTTGAC
Source organism: Pseudotsuga menziesii (assembly GCA_001517045.1). NCBI lineage: Eukaryota > Viridiplantae > Streptophyta > Pinopsida > Pinales > Pinaceae > Pseudotsuga > Pseudotsuga menziesii. Next base: position 52,652 of record LPNX010446196.1, read on the forward strand.
CTTTCCGGCGAACATGCCTCATAAGATTGCAGGAGGTCTAAAGATGGAATTGACAATATTAAATTTTGGGAGCAAAGCAGTAGTAAGGTTGAACATAGCCATTGATAAAACTTTGGAAAAGTGTACTAAGTTCTTCAAAAGAATGTGTTCAACTCACAATAAATGCCAAGTTTCAGCAGATACTCAATATCAAGACTTCCTAGCCAGAAGCCAGCATTTAAAGAACCTTCAAGACATGCTGCAGGAAGGGGAAGAAAGCATAGCTAAGATCGAATGCGTCAGTGAAGAATCCATTGGAATATGGATTGTATGAGCTTCTGCTCACAAGCATCATTTTGAGGAGTTACTGATTTAGAACTCATCGAAAGTATGGGAGATAGAATCCCAGTTGTCCAAGCATGAACTAGTTTCATGTGTGCTGGAGCCAGTTGACTATCATATCATTAGTGAAGAGGCTCAAGCATGGGATGTTTTTATTAAGAAACCAACTGGGCCCACTTAGGATGTTTTGTTTTATTCACAAGTGGATGATTTTATGTAAACGAAGAGTTAAGGAAGCCCTAAGGGAATGGATAACCAAAGTCAATTTGTAAATGTATAAGTAAAGGTAGAGTAGAATAGAGAAAGAGGACTTTTTCTGGCTCTCATATGATGAAACTATTTTTAAGGATAACTACTTTTTATAATAAAGAGGACTGAAATTTGACCTGAGAGAGGACTGCATGAGTTTCAAAGCATGTTGTGTAGATCATTGAATGAGGAATTATTTATATTTTAGCATACTGCACAACTTGTGAGATCGTTCTAAATCCACTGAACTATTTCTGTGTTATGAATGATTTCATTTTATGTTATGAATCTTATGCAATGAATGAGTGATGAATGCTTTATCTTCACATAGCTATATTTGTGTTATTTCTCTGCATTGGATTTTCCACGAATCAACATTTTTGGTGCTAGAAGGAGGGCCACCAGTACATGGCTTGCAGAGGAAATCTGTTTACTCGAAACTATTCCACTAGTGAAAACTCTGAAACTAGTTTTCTGAAGAACGAGTAAACTCGGAAACTGCAGAACACCTTTACCAAGTTCCTTTGGAGGTAGTTGATCACTTCAGGAGATACACAAAGTCATGTGCAAAGAATATTGGAGGGTTTTAGACAATCCCTAAATTACCGAGAAGGGGAGATTCTAGAGGAACACCCACTTACATGGAAGGTTCAGTTTTGGTAGGGAATTTGGAAGAATTGGTGAACTTGTCCTTACAAGAAATCGTTCAACCACTTGATCAGTTGGGACCGAATTCCCCGTATTGTTCACCTTTTCAATTACCTATTCACTCTCCACCTCAATATCCTTGTTACACATTAATATCATCATTGACATGTGATGAGGCCTCAAACATAGTATTTTCCCTGAATCCCAAATGTTGAACTAAAAATCCTGCTCCAGATATCAATCCTACATATCAAAATCCATCACCACTCCTACCTTTTAATCAATGAGCATTACCTTCTTTAGGACACCTTTAATCTTTTGGTGTTAGGAGGTGGAACCACATTTACCTCTTGTACAAGGCATGGTTCTGCCCTGTCACTGCTCTGTCATAGTGGGGAAGAAGTGGTGTGCTTGGTAAAAAGTGAAAAAAGAGAGGTTTCCACAAAGATTCTCAAAGGAAGGCTTCGTGGCTCCCCTATCCCTACATTTGAGGACCACTTGGGCTCGAGATCCATCCTTTTGGGATCTCCTATCCACCTCACCCACCATTTACTCAACCATCCCTATCTTCCCAAGGCCTATAAAAGTAGGCTCATATCCATGGTTGAGAGAGGGCAAGGTTATGCTGTTGCATTGCCATTCTAGCCTGAATCAGTAGGGTGAGCATAAGAGGAGCAAGTTGGAGCTATTGGGGACAAGATATTGGCATTGTGAAGGAGATTATTGAAACTAAGGAAACTTCTTCTTCATTCTTTAATGTAAAATTGGTTTCTTTCCCATAAAGTATGTTGTGTTAATATCATGTATTTTATTGTTAGATTCCTTAGTCAATAGCATAGAATAGTGGAACATTTTCTGGTGCTTTTTTATATTATCTGTTGGTTTGATGTGATCATGAAGGTACATCAGTAAAAATATATCATTGTAGGAAACAACCACACTATTCCATCAAAGACACTCATTCCATATCTCCAACCATTCTAGGGAAATTCTTCCAATTCTGTTGTGTACTATTTGTTCTAGATCTGAACCATTCAAACTAGAGGAACAGCTCCTATCTATAGGAGGTGTATTTTCCTAGAAACACTCCTCCATGAATAATTTCTAGAAATGTTAATGAAAATGTCAATGCAAATGCAAATCCTCCACCATTACCAGCTTGGAGAGCCAGAACACCACTCAACCTGGATCCTCTATTGCATGCTTTGCCTCAGAATCCTAATAAGTCATTTCCAAAATTTGATTCGAGAGAAGGAATTTCTTTGGATGATTACTTGTAGAGTTTTTTCTTGGATTTGGAGATTTTAGTGGTAGAGCATGATGATGTAGTATGCAAACAGTTTCTACATACTTTCAAAGATAAAGCAACATCATGGTATTTTGGCTTACAATCAAATTTAATTAGAAACTGGGATATTTTTGAAAGATTGTTTAAAGGAAAATTTGGTAGCCAAATAACCACTACCACTCTAATGAAAGAATTAATTTCTCTAAGGATGGACAAGAAAGAGAAAGTGCAGGATTTCAGTTAAAGGGTTTGCTACCCATTTGAATAATTTCAATGTTGCCATAAAACCTGCTGAAGAAACTTTAATGGAATATTATAATTCAGTACTTTCCCCTGACATAGCAATGTTTGTTAAGAGGTCAGTAAATCCTTCTTTGTTAGAAAATTATGAAGAATCCATAAAAGTATTGGCTGAACTTGAAAGTATAAACAAACACTCTGTAGAGCCAGATATAAGGACTTTTGGTTGCAGTAAACCTTTGTTGTTGACTAGACCAAAAGAGGAACATTCCAATGAATTAGAAGGTGTAGTCAAGATGGTGCAGAAGTTATCGAATAAAATTGTCGACCTGGAGAAAGATAAAGAATCCAAGAAAAAATTCATTCCATATTATAAAAGAAGAGATGAAATTGGTCCATCTGAACCACCTACACACATTTCTTCTATTTTGAATTTCACTAAAGTTTGAATGGACAATTTTTGCACATTCCATCAAGAGCCTCACTCTGAAAGCAATTTTCCATAGTTGATTAACTCCATCACTTTGGTTATGAACCGATTACTAGATTCTAAATTAACAAAGCTTGTAGTCGAAGAATAAAATCCCCATGAACTAGATGAAGCACCTAAAGAAACTACCATGGTTCTATGGGATTGTATGTCCAGGATGGGATTGGATGAAGAAGAACCTACTGAGGATGTATAAATTTCAGTAGTTAATGTCACAACAAGAAGCAAGGGAACAATACTGTATGAAATTCTATTACTGCCCAAGATTAGGAAGATTCAGGAAAGGATGAAGAAAATCAGCATAATACTCAAACCCCACCTATACCTGAATTAGTCATAACAAGACAAAAATATCATGTGGTCAGTAAGCCTATAAAGGTTTCCGAAAGTAAAGTGGAGAATAACAAGAAACGTTCAGTAGATGTTGACATGGGATATGACACAATAGAAGATATCAAGAAAAATAAGGCAAATATTTCTTTGTTTGAAATGTGTAACTTACCTCAACAAAGAAAGAAACTCTTGGAAGCCTTTGGTTCACAAACCAGTAAATCCCAAAATGATGTTCAATCAAAAGAAGAGATCAGTGAAGCTAGCTTTGGGGGGGAATCTAAATCCCAAACGTTACCATTTCTTTTTTTTTTTGAAATTTTCAATCACAATGTACACAATTATTTGGTAGATTCTATAGCATCCTCTAATTTTATGCCTCTTTTAGTCTATAGAAAGATAAATGGTCAACCCACACCTTCTTCATGTAAAATAATATAGTTGGATAGAACAATAGTCAAAGTGGTATTGGAGTTGAAGGATGTACTGATAGGATTTTTTGCAGATGAAAGGGTAAGCCAGTTGATAAACACCATGGTAGTGGACATACATGAAGCATATGGTTTGATTTTGAGTAGGGGCTGGTCTGTGAAACTCAATGGGTACTTTACGATGGACTAGTCACACTTGTGGATTCATTATAATAGCTGTCAGAATCATATCAAAGTGATGAGGGAACCAGACATGAATCATAATCTAACACAACTATAAGGGAAAAATGCGCCTATAAATTTCTCACATTCAGTTTTGGGTAACTATTTCATTGAGATTGAATGAGGGAACTATTAAGCAAAAAAATCGAGCAATGAACTACATGCACAGTTTGTGCTCCTTTAGTTTTCACAGACTTACAATATTGATTGTAACATAGTTAATTTAGTTTATAATTTAGAGAGTAGCACTAGTTCTGTAGAATTAGAAGATCAATTTTGGTTGTTATATTTTGATGGTTCTAAAACTTTGGATGAATTAGGAGTCGGTTGTATCCTGATTGATTCGAAAAAAAAACATTTTATTTCTTTTATATTAGAGTTTGAATGTACTAATAATAAAATAGAATATGAAGCTTTAATCTAGGGCTTGAAGAAGGCCATCGAACTCAAAGTAAGAAATCTAAATTTTTATGGTGATTCTGAAATAATTGTTAAACAAGTTTGAAATACAATTCATTGTATTTCACCACATCTAAAGGGATACCAAAATGAATTTTGGGAACTTTTAACAATTTTCAATGCTTTTAACATCAATTTGATTCCTAGACTACAAAATGCAATAGCTAATTTGTTAGCTACTTCTGCTGCAACATTGGTGCCTACTAATAATAAATGTTCAGTTGAATCGATTTTTAGGCCATCTATTCCAGATAATGTCACCAATTTGAGGGTATTCGATGATGATCAGAAGATCTTAGAATTCTTAACCAATGATGATACTTTCAAAGACTCGGTGATTGCTAACGAAGAATACCAAGCCAATATTCAAAATAGTAATTTCATACCTAAAGGAGTCAGAACATTGGAGGGAATGTTTGATTTGAACAATAAGTTCAAGAAGCCAGAAAATGTCAAAACACACAGTTCATCGATGCACTATGAGCTGATGGGGATAGAAGCTGAACCCAAGTATTTAAACTTGGGGAAGTGTTGTTCACCAAGTGAGAGAAGAAAATTCGTCAGTTTATTTTAGTAATATAATGATATCTTTTCTTGGACTTATGATGATTTGAACACTTATAATACTCGCATTAATCCAACATGTTATGCCCATTAAAGAGGATGTGAAACCATTCAAGAATCCACCGAGGAAGATGCATCCCAAGACGGAACCCCTGATTCAAAGTGAAGTTAAAAAGTTGCTTGATGTAAATATTATTTTTAGAGTCAGACACTAAGAATGGTGTTACAAAGAAAACTTCCTATGGCTTGGGGTACCACAACAGACAGATTAACCGCAGAAATCAATCCTTTCCCATATGCAAGAGAAACCAAACATCTAACACTAAAGGATATTGAAACATACCTTATTCTAGATGGTTGATGTAGATCCCCATTGAGCTTTTCCAATCTCACTTGTATTAGCAATTTGCTCTCTCAACATTCAGTAAACAAGACAATCATGCTATATAATTGTGTTAGACCTACTCTAGCATATACAATCAATAACATATAATCATTTAAAAGCATCCATGGATTCAATACTCATTTAAATACACATTATTGGATAGGAAAAGATATTTCTATTAATATAAATCATAGATTACAATAGTGACAACCTCTTTCGGCACATCTGTGAACCGGAGAAACTGAGTCCTCCACCTGGGCCTCCACCACTTCAATCCTCCATCTCTCAATAGCAATCTCACAAGAAAAAGGAAAGCTTGGGAAGAACACAAAGTGCTCCAAGGGACAAAGGGATGCAGACTCAAGTATAAGCTCTGGCAACAATGGACTATAGTTTTCTTGCTCTTCAATTCCTCTCCTTTCAATGTATCCAAAGGGTTCCTTATATAGTGCTTCAATGGGGTAATGGAAGGTCAAATCCGAGTGATCTCAAGGCATATGGAAGGCAAAGAGATAAGTGACTTGGATCCACATCAAGGAAAACTCCAAAACTATTTGGCCTTTTGCACACATCCTGATGTACGCGGGTTTGAGGGTCATATCCACGTATATATGCGAGAAAGGGATTAAAAGTTACATATAGAAAATAATGCATGTTTTTACAGATGATATTGGAAACATCAAAGGTAAAAAAATGGTCCATGTGGTCCAAAGAGTCTACAGAGGGATAGGGAAGGCCATAAAGGTGTGATCCACAATGTGTGGTAAAATCAGTTGTAACAGATTCCCCCTAATGTGTGAGGTCATAAGGTTGATACGATGGCCGAAATACATTATAAGTCCATCCCAGAAGTGGAGTGATGAAGAACAAGGTGGAAGAACCAACCATCCAATAGTATAATACAATAATCAAACTCTGCACATAACTACAAGTAGATATAGCAGTCCCAGATACATAAGAGTACAATGGCCATGAATAGGCATGATCCAAAATATGACATGTGTGGTCATCGCCATGTACAATATAGATAGATCAGAATCTCCATGCTGAAGATATACAAAGGATCATGATGTCCATGAAAGCTGAAGATATATAATGGATCAAGATCTCCATAATGGCTGAAGATATATGACATACACTGGAATCGGGTCACAAGAGTTGAAATCTCATGAAAACCGGCACGATCAAGGAGGTAGCATATATGAAATGCCACCAATATGGAATGTCTTCTACACAATCCACTACGAGCACATGTCCTATGATTTGAATATAGGTGTCGAGGTCAAACATAGTAGTCCATCGTCTGATTACCGGTCATTGATGTATACCGTTAAGAGATGCGAGATCACCCACCGATTATTAAAATGGGAATCAAGGTACTAGAGTGAAAACTAACAAGTGTGAATAAATGTGTTGAGGTCAAACACTTGAAAGGATCCATTGATCAGGGGACATTGATGTATTCCCAAAACTGTCAATGGTGAGAGAACCTGCCACTGATGACTGCAAGTCTCAAGGCACTCAAAAATGACTCTAGATTCCTATCCCAGAATAAATGATCTGAAGTCAATGGGATGAAATCTACTGGAAGGAGGGAATTAATGCATCCCTCATAATCCAACACAAGGTACTCAGCAAAGGTGCATCAAGTGGAAGGACTTGATCATAATGTGCACAAACCAGTATCAATACTGGGAATGGCTGACATGCAAAGTTAAGAGAACTGAGGAATGGCCGACTCAGGTTTCAACTTCCTTTGAACAAGATCATAAAGGTGAATGGTGACTAAATTTAGGTAGCATAGACTCAATATACAAAACTAGGACATATCTGCGACACAGGAGGGATCAACAGAGGCTTCACAGGGACTGGAATCTTAACCAGTTGGTGGAGATAAACTCAGAGAAATGAGTGCAGCTCCTAAATTCAAACTATTAACCCAACCAATGGATGTGATATATAGTGCTCTGTTCGAAGGAGACACGACTCTACTGCTTCCGAAGATAACATCTTTTCCTATCCAGCTTTTTGGTTTTTTAAAGTTTTTTGGACTTTTTCAAATATTTTGAAAAGCTTGAAAAAGAATAAAAGTGCTTTATAGATGCAGACTAGGAGGAGATGGGTGTGAAGGGGAAAACAAACTAGTTCCAAGCAGTGGAACATACCTATGCTCAATTCAAGGACACATGTGTAGGGTAGTGACACTCGGGGGAAAATCCCATCCCAGTAAAAAATGGGGAATCAAGCTACAAAGGATATGTAAAATCACTTTGCGTGGCTAGACATGAGACAATTTCGAGCTATATAGCTGATAATAAAAGTTAGGGAAGCCGGCATAAGGTTCAATAAGGCAAGAAAAACTCATGATAATGCAATTAAAACTTGATATAAGGGAGTTCTGGGGAAAAAGGCCAGCAAAAAGATCAAGAGGAGTATGAGGATCTTGCACAAATTCATGGCGATAATATACAAAGGACTCCCACACCCTAAGGGAAAAAATATCGGCATGGGCACCAAATGCAAAATAGGAACTAACTAGGGTACACATGTATGGTCAAGCTCTACCATTCACATCATGTCACTTCTAAAAGCAACAAGGAGGTTTTGTGACAAGATAGAATGGGTTCGTACCTAAGGTTATAATGAAATGGTCATAAGGTCATGCAAAGTGCAAATGGATGTGAAACCTAACCTATATGCTGGTTTAGACATAATACCTGAAATCAGCACGAACGGGTCAAAACCACGGTCAAAATGGCGGTCAAAATGGACTCGTACATCATCAAATTAGTCCAAAAAGGTCCAAAATGGTCCGAAATGGTCCAAAACTATAGAAAGTGGGTAAAAAAAATAAAAAATTTCAAATTTTTTTTATAAATAGTAAAAAATTCAAAAATTCCAAATCATTTGAAATTTTTACCCATTGGAGCTCAAAACTTCCAACGCGAATTCTGGGAGCTTCGTTCGGCGAAATTCGACACTGTTTCTTCCAGGTAACTCCTCATGTCCTCCTCTTTCTATCTCATGCAAAAATTTTGAATTTCCATGGTCAAATTTAATTTTTAAGCTAGTCTAAAATGGTCGTTTTGGCCCATGCATATATCAAGTTTTTTTCTGCGTATAGGGCTGGCCATACACAGAAAAACCTCCCAAAATTGCATACATACATGGTTATTTTGCAAACAGTTGCGTATGCAGCCACGCACAATGTTTTTTAAGGTATCTAATGACCAAAAATCAATTGTAATGTGCAGGATGGTTCTAGAATGGTTCTGGACATGCCTCCACCACCAGGAGTGGCATATGTCGACATAGGTAATGAATCCCAAACCCTATTTTTAAGTTTTTTGAATTATAATTTTTTTTCATGTTTTTTGATATATTGACTCAAAAGACATGTTTTGGTGTGATGACACATAGTGACAATCTGTCATGTGTATGGAGATGTTGGACCATGGCAGCCTAATAGTTTCCCTCGTCATAGACAGAGAGGAAGAGGAGATGACACCATGGGTGTGGATGCGGAGCAGACGCTCCAAAGCATCCACACAAACTTTGTACGCTTAACACACAAGCTACCCATGGCGCAAGTTGAGGACTTTCTTGAGGACATGCAGCTTCAGGTGGTTGGTGTACCATGAGCATGGGTTCGGTTATTCCGACGACTAGCTAGAACCATGGTGTGCTACCATGATCAGAACCCCCCTCCTCCTCCACAGGCTTAGAGACCTGAGAGTGCTTCATTTTTGTACTACCATGTATTATATTTTGGTGGCTTGAAAGCACAATTTTTGTATTATGACACTTATGTATTATAACGTCAGATTTTGGATGTTTAATGAAAGACTTTTATGATGATAGATTTTATTTATTTACATGTGTAAAAATGTATGTTTGTGATACGCTTATGGTCTATGAAACAAATTCCAATCCAACACATAGTTAGCATATGAGTTAGCAACTTGATTAAAAATTATTGGCATATGTATGGATGTTATGTTCTCAAATTGTCATTATAACAATATCACATGTAAAAATCTTTGTAATAATGTCGGATCCCTAACATGTTACAAACCATTAAGCTATGAAACTACTAACTGCGAATCAAGACGTACCTCAAGAGAGAGAACAACATGTGAAATGGAATCCCGTAACAACTTGATAATGGCACTATACTTAGCAACATTGTTCGAAGAAGGCCATAAACATACGCCTCCTGAAGACAATACCTGACCCGTAGGAGTATAAATCACCAAAGCAGCAGAAGCTGAGCTTTGAGTGTGTCCACTAGCACCATCAGTGAATCTTATGTAAGCGAAAGACTCCATTAACATCTTCCATAAGAAATGAAAGCTAATCAACAAACCCAATCACCATAAGAAAACCTAACTATGCAAAAAACTGTACAATAATATACAATAATCAGCCCTGGCTGAAGATCATGCATAGTATTATTTAGGATAGAGCCCATTTCTAGGCTCCGCCAAGGTTGTCCCTTCATAATCCACCAGCTCATAGGAGCCATTCTCTAATACATGTTTGACTACGTAAGGACCATGCCACATGGGATTAAACTTCCCTGCCCCCAAGGGTTCTTTAGCTTGATCCCACAAAAGGACCAAATCACCTTCAATAAACCTCCTCGAATAGACAGACTTATCATATTGGACCTTAACATGATGATTATTTACTTCTAGATCCACTAAGGCATCCCAGCGCTGCTCATCAAGCTGCACTAAGTGGACCAAACGTTCCTCCAATGCAGAAGTGTTTGGTAAAAGCTCTATAGCTAGCTTCGGCGAAGGGATTTCACATTCAACCAGCAAGACACACTCCACCCCATGTATGAGTTGATATGGAGAGAAATTGGTGGCAGCCTTAAACACGGTCCTATAGGCCCACAAAGCAGGATATAACATGATATTCCAATTCGTCTTGCTTTTTACGATGGTTCATTGGAGAATTGACTTAAGTGATTTATTCACTGTTTCAACCTGTCCATTCACCTGAGGGTAATAAGAAGAGGAGTGCTCTTGCTTCTACCCTAACTTCGAAGCCAACTATTCCATCATTCTATTTTGAAAGTTCCTACCATGGTCAGTGACAAGCTCTTTCAGAATGCCAAACTGAATAATAATTTGGTTGAACATTAAATGTGCAGCTGTCTCACCGTTGGATTTAATCATGGGCATAGCCCCCATTTCATGAAATAATCAACAGCCACTATAATGTGATGATGCCCCCCAGCCAAAGCTGGGTTGCAATCCATGAAGTCAATCCCCCACTTAGTGAAGGGACCGGTTGTGATAATCAGATGTAATGGGGTAGGATGTGAGTGCATATTGCATGCAAACACCTCGCAAGGGTGACACATATTGACGACATTGACATAATCTTTGAAGATCGACGGCCAAAAATATCTCGCTCTCAATATTTTTTGGGCTGTAGAAATCCCAGATAAATGACCACCACATGCCCCTCTATGGAAATCATTTAGCACAACCTCAGCCTCATCATGGGTTAAACAACGACGTAAAGTGGAATCTACTCCACAGTGGTACAAAGTGTTATCCACTATAAAGTAGTTCTTAGGTACATGATGTAACCGTCATCGCTCATCCCGTGAAAGGTGAGTAGGAACCTTCAACGTTTGCAAGTATATAATGATATCCCCATACCATGGGTCCAAAGTTGAGATAAGGAAAATATGCTCATCGACAAACGTATCCTCATAAACTTCCTCCTCCTCCACACTTAGAAAATCAGAAATGAGCTCTGCAAAGATCAACAATTTCTTCGATTTCGCTGAAACGAATTCAAGATCGAACTCTTGCAAAATGACAATCCACTTATTATATTTTCACCCAATCATCCTTCTAGTGAGGATGAACTTAAATGAATTGACATGAGCTACTGCCAAGGTCTGGCGAAGGAGAATGTAATGTCTCAATCTCTGAACCGCATGAACGGTGGCTAAGGAAAGTTTCTCCACATGCGAATAATGGATTTCCACATCAATAAGGTTTCGGCTCAAATAATATATGACATGCTCATGGAGCTCCTCATCCTCCTGAACCAAAACCATACCAACCGTCTCCATGGACGTGGCCACATAAATAAAAAAATCACGGCTACAATGAGGTGGAAAGAGCATGAGGGTCGATGCTAAGACTAGCTTAAGAGCATCAAAGGACTCTTGGGCTCGCTCATCCCAACAAAAAATAGTGTCCTTCTTTAAAATACGCATAAATCCTTTAGTCAAATTGGCAAAGTTAACCATGAATCTCCACAATAAATTTTCCATGCCTTGCAAACACTGAATATGTCTAATATTACGCAGGGGAGACAATTGAAGTATTGCCTCAACCTTTAAGGGATTGACTCTTATACCGTCCTTGGATACAATGAACCCTAGGAAGTGACCAACAGTTATGCAAAAGATGCACTTATGAGGATTTAACCTATCCTGGTAATGGAGGAATCTCTCGAATACTTATCTCAAATTGTGTGGATGGCACACTCTCAGACGAGAATGAGCAGCAAGATCATCCAAATACACTTCGATAATTATTTTGAGATCATGAAAAATCAAGGCCATAGCCCGCTGAAAGGTGGCTCTGGCATTTTTAAGACCGAAAGGCATCTTCCGATATGCAAATGTACCCCAAGGACAAATAAATGTAGTTTATGTTGATCCTCGAGTTTGATCTGAATCTGATTATATCCGGAAAAACCATCCATAAAGTAGAATACCTCGCTTCCTGCACACTCATCCAAAATCTGATCAATAAATGGTGTGGGAAAATTATCCTTAGGACAAGCACAATTTAAATCACGGAAGTCAGTGCATATACGGATTGCTCCCTGCTTCTTATCCATCGGAATGGGATTTGAAACCCACTCCATCAATGGAATGGGATTCACCGCACGCAAATGTTGTCGAATAGGCTTCGCATTTGGATAGGTTTTAATTTCATGTTCGATAATACGAGGGTCGATACCCGGAATTTCCTCATATGACCAAGCAAAGATGTCACGCAACTCTTTAAAAATCTCAGTATACTCCTTAATTTCATCAGGGGAACAATCCATCCCAATGTATACGTTCTCAACTTTGCCAGGATCACGAGAGATATTGATAGGAATGGTAGGTGATAGGTTCACCATGTTCCCATCAACCATTTGACTAGGAGAGCTAAATGGAACCATGAGACTACCAATCTTCTCGCTAAGAATATCCCTATAGTCCTCAAGATCCAAATGGTTAAGGTCGGGAAGAAAATATGATCTATGATGCAACTCTTCCCAAGGTGTCTCAACCCCCGACATGGCCTCAATAATGGCTTCATCTGATGGAAAAACACCAACAAGGAAACATGTTACGATCAAATGTAGGATGCATATATGCATACAACACACAATGCCATCGGCATGTGGTCCAGGCTTGATCTTGGGATCAAAACTAGAACACAGAGCATTAGGTATGATCTCATACAAAATTCTGGATTGAGCATAAATCAAATCCAATTCCTGTGCCCTAAAAATTACTTGTTCCTCATTCTAGACTCTAGATATAGAAACATTCTTCATGATGTAAGGTAACAATGATTTGAGGAACCATTCAAGGAGAAGCTCCGGTGGTATGAAGGCTTTAATCAACCTCTTTCGTCTCTGCCACTCTTGGATATGGTCCGAGATATGTGTTTCTTTGTATTGTCGAAATGTTGACAAGAGTTATATGTGAGTTCTATACCAACGTCGTAATGCAAGGGTAGCTGGAAGTGATTGAGGAAAGTCATAGCAAGGTCATTGAACAAAACGAATGCCCCCCTTGGTAACTCTATATACCATTTTGCTGCAGGCCCGGTGAGGGTGCGTTGAAATAGCCTTAAATGGATTGAGTCATCATGTAAGGAATTGGAAGAGCACCAAAGGTGAAAAGTAGTGACTTGTTCACTAGGATCTTCTTCTGATTTGCCCTCAAATTTGGGAATGTCTGAGGGAATCTTGTTAGGGACAGCCGTCCAAGCCGATTCATGAGATCCCTGATCGTTCATGACTCTCAATAAGTCAGGTAAGTTTAACATTATGAGGAAAGGGAGCCTAGGTTGAGCTGGTCTATTCCATGCTCCCTGATAATTTTGGTTCATATAAGGTTCACTACTGTAAATACCATGGCCTTGGCCATAATATTCTCCTCCCATTTGACCCATGTAGGATTGCATGGAAGCATTATGATGTGGTTTACCTTGACTATGCGGTGCTACAAAGCCATAATTAGAGGATTAAGCGGGTTGTTGATACCCATACCCATAGGGTTGATAGTTCTATCCATACCATGGTCCATAAGATTGTCCATGAGAAGTTCCATAAGGTGTCCCATGGGATGTCCCATTAGAGGCTCCATAATTAGGGATATGGGGAACTCCTTGCGAAGGACCGTGAGACGATCTAGAAATGGGAGTATGACCTCCCGAGACAACAGGAGGTACTTGACTCTGAGATACTACCATGTGAGCAGTCACAGTACAAACATGGCTAGTAGCAATATTCTAGACCGAAGGACCACATGAATGAGGGGGGAGGAAGGGTTGTCAAAAATACATTTGAAGGAGTAGGGTTTGAGGATGAAGGGACATGTGAAGGGTTGTAAGTGGTATTCCCTATGGTCACTCGTCTCGGTTCTAGTATTTGCATATGGCTGCTAACACTAGGTCTAAGATAGACATGTGAGGTATCTTCCACCACTGGGATGGAAGGTGCAATGTGACTAGTGCTCCCAAATCTCTCCGCATGGAAAAGAATACGAGTGCCCCCAGGCGTAGTGCTAGGTTCAATTTCTGATTTGGCATGATGTGCCGGATCATGTGCAGGGATATTGGTATGCCATAATGAATATAACTAGTGCTTGTGGGTTCATTATGAGTCTCATCACCCAGTAACCAATACCGGAAACCTGTGAATGAGGGATCATAACCAAAATGTGAAGGTATTTCCGGTGAAGGATTATATACATGAGTATAATCTACATCCCCAACCTCTTGAGGTGGAGAAGACATCTTAGGAATCTCATCCTTACAATCTCCCATCATGTGTGAATCAATGTGAGAAGTAGTCCTCCCGAACTGTCAGTTTCTCTCTCCCAAAGGAGGAGGATATGTGGAAGGTGAAAGTCCTACTAAACGACGAGAATGGAAAAGTGTCACACCCAAATCAACAATGACTCAAAAAATTAAAAATATTCTATCTAATTACGCAAACCCTAGGCAAACTAGTGTGCACAGAGCATACATCTATAAAATGTAAAGCTAGATCACAAGAAAACAAGGGTAGGATATGTGAGTTCCCGAATGAAGCAGGTATGTCTCACCTAGAAGAGGCTTGAGACTCCCATACACAACAAGTGGAGGTTTGTAACCAATTATAGTGGCCCTCAGCTTCAACGCATATAGCAACTATGCTGTCTGACCCCTAGATGGACAAGGCACCTACAGAATAACCTTTGTAAAGTACCCCCTCCATAACCTAGTTAAGGCAGCTAAGGTCACCTTAATATAATCAATGCTCAGGAGGGATTGACCGTATGGGCAGGGTAGCAAAGCCTGAAACTCTAGAAAGAGCCCCCAGATACAAATACAATCCTAGAAATATCTCTGGTGGTACTTAGTTATGACCAAGGGTCATCCCAATCATTAACCACTCACACTGCCTCGTGCTTCACTCCCTTGTAAGAGGAGGATCATGAGAAACACTAATTATACCAAGGAATTTTACACTCTAACCTGGACAGAAACATACAGGTTTCATTTAGTGGTCTTGGAGAATTTACTCACAATGAACTATTCCAAGACCCTAAAACCTAATCTTGTTGGTGCACCCTATAAAAGAAAAGAGTGTAATTCATTTTATTATGCATTGATTTTAATTGGCTTATTACTCAAAAGGGCAAATGACCATGCAACTAATGGTGTTATGACACAACAAGAAGTAAAATGCACACCTAACAATCAATGCAAATGCACCGTGTCGAATGAAAAACGGGGTATGCTACTACGTGAAATGCAAAAATTTCCTTCAAATAACGATGCAATCATTCCTATATGAAAATCTAACTAAAATTTTTCCAAGCAAACTTAGTGCAAGTACCATGCAAAATGCAAAATGCAACAATGCATAATGATGCAAAAAGCAAATATTTTTGTATTTTTTGAATTAACGTGAGATAATAAAGCAAAATTATGACTCTATAACCCCTAGACTCTGCAAGCACTAATCAGACAGCACCCAAGCAAATCACTAAGGTAAAAGAGACCTAATTCACTAATCTCAAAACAAAAAATAGAAAATGGAATGACAAAAACATTCTAAAAAAAATTCAAACTAAAAAGTGCCTTTGGTCAGAAACAAAGGTATATACAGACTCCAGAAGCATCCAAGAGGACTCAGCTATTATCCAAAATCACCTAGCAACACTTAATATTCCCCAAAAAGGAAAAACTCAGGGCATACACGACTGTGTGCAGAAAACCCACGTATGTACGTGGATATCCCAGTAAAAACCGCGTGTACACACGACTATGAAGACAAAACTCGCGTATAGGAAGAAAAAGAGATAAAAAAGAAGGAAAGTAGACCAACTGAGACAAAATTTACTCCTATCAGACACTACTAGGAAAACATGCCCCCAGACACGACTCAGAAACAGAGAAATAAGAACAATTCAAGAACATTGAATGTTAATAAAACCCCCAAAAGAAATGACTAAGAACTCCCCAGTATGGTCTCCAATTCTGTTATGGAGAAAAATTCCTATGGCTTGGGGTACCAAAATAGACAGAGTAACCACAGAAATCAATCCTTTCCCATATGCAAGAGAAACCAAACATATAACACTAAATGATCTTGAAACATACCTTATTCTAGATGGTTGATGTACATCCCCGTTGAGCTTTTCCACTCTCGCTTGTATTAGTAATTTGCACTCTCAACATTCAGCAAACAAGACAAGAATTCTATATAATTGTGTTAGACCTACTCTAGCATATACAATCAATAACATATAAGCATTTAAAAGCATACATGGATTCAATACTCATTTAAATACACATTATTGGATACAAAAAATATTTCTATTAATATAAATCAAAGATTACAATAGTGACAACCTCTGTCGGCACATCTACGAACCGGAGAAACTGAGTCCTCCACCTGGACCTCCACCACTTTAACCCTCCATCTCTCAATAGCAAGCTCAAAAGCAAAAGGAAATCCTGGGAAGAACACAAAGTGCTCTAAGGGACAAAGGGATGTAGACTCAAGTATAATCTCCAGCAACAATGGACTATAGTTTTCTTGCTCTTCAATTCCTCTCCTTTCAATGTCTCCAAAGGGTTCCTTATATAGTGCTTCAATGGGGTAATGGAAGGTCAAATCCAAGTGATCTCAAGGCATATGGAAGGCCAAGAGACAAGTGAATTGGATCCACATCAAGGAAAAATCCAAAACTATTTGGCCTTTTGCACACATCGCGATGTACTTGGGTTTGAGAGTCATATCCACGTATATACGCGAGAAAGGGATTAAAAGTCACGTATATCAAATAATGCATGTTTTTAGGGATGATATTGGAAACATCAAAGGTACAAAAATGGTCCATGGGGTCCAAAGAGTCTATAGAGGGACAGGGAAGGCCATAAAGGTGTGATCCACCATGTGTCGTAAAATCAGCTGTAACAAATCGGTGGAGAATTTGGTACCTGTGAGGAATAAGTCTGGTGAAATAAGTTTTGTGTAGATTTTAGAAATTTGAATCATTCCTCAGACAAGGATAATTATCCAGTCCCACTAATGGAGAAAATAATACAAATGGTTTCATGATCCGAATATTTCTTCTTATTAGACGGATTTGTAGGCTACAACCAAGTCTTGGTAGCGGAACAAGATAGCCTAAAGACCACATTTCGTATGAAGTGGGGGACATTTTCCTACAGAAGAATTCCTTTTGGTCTCATTAATGCTGGAGCAACCTTCCAAAGGTAAATGGATATATCTTTCCGAGGACTAATTGGCATCAATGTTGTTGTCTACCTGGATGACGTAAAAGGTAAAAGTGTTCTCCAAGAAAAGAGAAGAGCATATGTTTCATCTAAAACAAATTTTTTATCACTATCAGAAATACGACATCTCTTTGAATCCTAAGAAATGTGTTTTCAGAGTGTTAGAAGGAAATCTATTGGGTCAAGTCATTTCTAAAAGGGGGATCTCCATAGACCCAGAAAGGATATAAGTGATAGCACAGATTGCATTACCGCACAATAAGAAAGGCATGCAATCTTTCATGGGGACTATAAATTTTCTGCGAAGGTTTGTAACTAATTTTTCTCAAATAGTCAAGCCTTTGCAACAAATGGTCAAGTAAAGTGTAAAAGTTAAATGGATTGACATAAAGAAGGGTGCATTTAACAATATTAAAATAGTAATAGCCCATGCACCTTCACTCAAAAGTCTTGATTTTGAGAAATATTTTATCTTATACACATTTGCTTCTAATAACTCGCTTGCAGCAGTGCTTACACAGAAGGAATAAAGGGGAGACGAGTACCCCATATCATTCATGAGCACTGGTTTACGAGGTGTTGAGTTGAATTACCCTGCTATTGATAAACATGCGTATGTAGTCTTTAAAGCGATAAAATAGTTTAGGCCTTATATTCTGAAGAATAGAACCAAATTAATTGTTCCTCACCCGACAGCTCGAACCCTTTTCATGAATAAATAATTGGGGGAAAGGGAGGAAATTGGGTAACCACTTTGCAAGAATATGACTTAGAATTTAAACCAGCCACTATCATCAAAGGGAAAGGGCTTTGCAAGTTAATAGATGAAATTCAAAATAATGAAGACAAATACTGGCAAGATGTGGCTGAGTTGCATATGATTGATATGTGTCCAATATTTACAGCCCAGAGTCTTGGTGCAGGGATATGATACACTATCTCCATCATGGATATTTAACTGAACACTAGAATTCTAAACAAAGAAGAGCACTACGCTTGAAGTCGGCATCTTATCAGATAATTGATGGAGTTCTTTTCATGAAGAACTATGATGGATTATTTTTGAGATTCCTGGAACAAGAGAATGCATCTAAAGTGGTTAAAGAGTTGCATGATGGCCTAGATGGAGGTCATTTTTTAGGAGACACCACTATGCACATGATCTTAAGGGATGTATATTACTTGCCAACCTTATTTAAAGATGCACATGCTTATGTAAGAAAATGTGACACATGCCAGAGAAGAGGTGGGAGACAACCAAGGGTAGCCAAACCATTGCAACCAGTCCTTGTTTCTAAGCCATTCGAGCAATGGGGAAATATTATTGGAGAAATCAATCCAAAATATTCATTGCAACAGAAGAATAGTCTCATAGTGACCGATTATTTCACCATATGGGTAGAGTGATCCCATTACGGAAGGTGAACGAATATGCAATCATAGAATTCCTACAAGAGCATATTATGACCAAGTTTGGGGTTCCAATTTCCCCGGTTTTTTATAATGCGTCTTACTTTTCATCAATTAAACTTACTGTATTTTCTAATGAGAAAGGAATGAAATTACATTATTATGCTAACTATTATCAACAAGGTAATGGATTAGATGAATCGACCAATAAAAATATCATTAGAATTTTAAAGAAAATTGTCATAGAAAACTAAGGAATTTGGCATGTAGCTCTTCCAAATGATCACTCGGATGATAGGTCACACCCAAGAATTCCTTAGGAGTGTCACCTTATACCTTAGTTTATGGAAAGGAAGTCATTTTACCTTCAAACATTTTATTGTTGTTTTCTCAGTTAGCACAAGCATCTCGACGCTCTGGTAGTGAAGTTTTACACGCTAGAATTAATACCCTACTCATGTTAGAAAAGTCTAGGATCAAGTCTAAAGAGAGGTTTAATCACCAGCAGGAGATTGTGAAAAGGTAGTTTGACAAACAAAAGTCTAGGAAGGGAAGCTTTGAAGTGGGATCACCTACATGATGAAAAGGGAAAACATACTAAGTTTCAACATCTATGGATTGCCCATTTCAGATTGCATAAAATTTAGCCCCCTCAACGTATAAGTTACAAGATTTACAGGGGTGGGAAGAGAATCTGCCTGTCAATGGGTTGGTTCTCAATCCTTATTTCACTTAGTGCTGTAGGAACCTCTTGTACATAAATGAGCTTTGATTTCATTTGATTTTTCTTTTAGTCATGTTGTTTTCTTTATGATGTTTATTTTCCATTGCATTTGATTATTTTTAGTGTTATCTACTTTATTTTAGTTTTATTGTAAATAAGTCAGCTCAGATTTTGGTGCTTGGGGAACATTGGGATTTGGACAAACTGCTAATATGTAAATAAGAGAACTGCTCTTTGGAATTTATCTATATCAAAGCATATCATGACAAGATTATTTAATTTGATATACTATTGAAAGGAAGTTATTTCAAGAACACATTGAAGCCTTATTTTTAAACCTTGTTAAATAACTGAGGTTGGAGAAGTCTAGAATACTATTTTGAGGCTCCATCCACCTCACATTAATATCTGTCCTAAGAATCTTGTAGCAAAGGAACCACGACAAGAAAGCAAGATGGATAGGTGTATGGTATTGAAAATAATCCCATGCCACAAATCAAAGAAAAAAGTCTTAAAGAGTTGAAATTTACCAGAAAGAAAGTATATATCAAAGGATATAATGAAAACATAAATCAGTAAAAGGATTGGATTGATCAAAGGTTCTTCTCCGTACGTGAGCTTAAAAAAATTATCACTCACACAAAAGGACACCATGGATGGAAGAACCTAAATCAAATCTCAAATGAAAAAGAAGCAATCCGGGAAGACTCAAAAGACAAAAGTATGAGAGCATCAAAAGAATGCAAAAGGCATGGGAATAAGGAACAAACGAATACGCATGTCTGAATTCTGTTACAATCCTGTGGTGTCTTAGTCAAAAGCAACCAAATGAAGAAGAGTTATCAAAAATTTGAAAACATGGTTACCTTTCCCTATTGGACTACAATAAATGATAAGTTCTAAATCTTACATTCCTAGAAAGGTCTAGATTTTAAATAAATATTGAAAAGAATTGGGATGAGTTGGTTTAACAGAATACCATAAAGCAGTTTTGGGTTTCAAAAGTTAGTTTTTCCAAAGGTCTATGTTCACTAGCCAATCACCAATTTTGTTGCTGCAACCATCACCCCCCAAAAAATGCATGTTTTAGGGCCCCCCTTTTATTATAGTATCTAATCCTTCCTAGAATACATTTTCCCTTTAAGGACCCTTTCCCTAACTTAGTTTTTTTCACAAATCAGAAAAAATATTAAGTTGAGACTCAGTTTTTCCACCCACCGTATTAGATGAACTCATTGAAGTTGAACCGACATAGTGGAGGAGATACTCTTTAAACCTGCTGATCCTTTGCATCCTTTGTCTATTCTAGAAAACTCATGCAATTTTGTAGATTTATCAGTTAGACTCTGTTCTCTTGAGCTGATGTCATTGAATAAAAATTCCAATTTTCTTTCCAATGTCTTGTAAACAACTTTTTCGGGTGCATCGGGTCGTCTTGTCGAAACTTTCTGACGACATCAAAAGAGGTTACATTTCCTTATCCACTCTTCGTGTCAGAAACTTCTCATGATTTTTTCGATAGGTCACTTCAATATTTTTTGTTGATCGCATCCGTAAGACTCATTTGGTTGAGCCGATGTTTCCAGATGTGCATGCTTGTTTGCAAAGGATGTCTTTCTTGAAGGCTCAGCTGATATCATTGCGGGTAGACAAAATTTTCTCTGCCGATGCAGGATCATAACAACTTCCCGATCAAATAGTCTGAGTCTATTCGATGAACGACGGGTCCATCCCAGGTTTCCACCTGACACTATCGATTACGCTCATAGTTGGTTTTCTATGTGGATTCTTATCGATGAGGTTTTCTGAATTTGGTGCCAATGGTGTTTCAATCGTGGGCCATTAATTACCCTTCCTATATTTTTTTCTATTTAATCTATTGAGGGTGGTGCCACGGTTATTTCTATTTTCTATTGGAGCACTCATTTTACCACCATTTGATCTGTCAACTACTGTGTGGATTTTTCGTTAGCTGTGCAAGATTTGCACTCACCAACAATCAAGCCCATTTCTCTAGGTAGGATTCGAATCTTTTCCTAGTCATTCTCCTTTACTGTTTTTGTGCGAAAAATCTTGAGTGGTATTGCAGGATTAGTTTTCCCATCCTCATGGTTATATATTCCAAGAGAATAGGAGGTTTTCTTTTGAGCTTAGGTTTAGATGGTTTTTGATAGTGCCTCGTTATCTCCCATGCAGCAAACCCTGGTTTCTTCGCTCTTTGCTAGCAGGCCAATAGGATTCCCTTACCTGTCCCTGTGCCACTCGTCCTATTTGCCTCACCATGAGGATTGTTATGTCAGTATGGTGTAGTAGCAAGGTTGTAGTCAAGGAAGATTCTTGGCCCGGATCTCATTTTAAACTTGTCGTTCTTGAATTTTTGACCACAGGGGGTATCCCTTTGGTTTGAAAGGAAAGGATCATTATTATCTAGTCACAAAATTTAGGGCATCTTCTGAAGTAAACCAAGGGTATCTGTAGTTTTAAGCCTAGTGCATAAAAGGCCCACTGCTCGAATATATTTAGATGTAGCTTGGTTTTGACATGGTGTGCTGAATTAGCCAGAGGTTGTTTTCCTTTGTGTCACGAAGTTTGTTGAAATGTTTCATGATGAAATGGTAAAGATTTTTGGTTAAACATGACCTCATGTTATTTTTGGTTGTTTTCAATCTCAGATATAGTTGTTATATTTATCATGAATGCATATTAGGAGATTGAAATGGATCTAAGACATTGTTTGGTGTTTGACAGGCTCAATTTTTGTATAGTACCATGCCTAAAAAGGGAAATAAGAAGGTCCAGGCTACGAGGGATGATACAAAGGTAGAAATCATAACAAATCTATAAATTATCTATGAAGATACTAAATCTTTCACTAGAGTCAAGCCAGAGTTCAGATGGGGTCAGATCTATCAGATGATCAAGGACCAGGTTGTCCCAGATACAGGTTTAGAATACATACCAATATATGCGAACATAAGGAATTCAGCTATCATGAAGGTGTCTACATGTCCCAAACTCTTCCCATGTGTCAAGGTAATCAGCTAGATTATTCCAAGGGAAGATGTAACTAAGATGATTCTGTCAAACATTAATGGACAAGTTTTTCTGCCTATAGCTCGACATATGTAGCTCAATCATGTAAGCTACATGTACCTCAAATCTAGTTGACAGAAAAGTGGATGAAGGAGCGATACTTGTATGTTTTCGATTGTTTAAGGAAAATGATGGTTCATAGGAAGAACTTTCGCACAAATCCTTCTGGAGATTATGAAACTGCCCCTGTATATTCTCCATATCAGATCTTCTGGGCACACAAGTATTATAGTTTCAACAAGAGTATCTGCGAGTATTTCTTAATGTCTCTTTACAACATGATCTTCCTCATAGAATCAAATTGCATGTCTGAAAAAACATTGGAGACAGTGAGAGAGAATGGGCATTATTGCCTCTCGGAAGAAGGCATGTTCTTAAGAATGTTTGGGGGATCTAAAGCCCCTTATTTGTTACTGAAGTATGCCACTGACTATGTTGTTCATAAAGAGGTGGTAAGACAAATCTACATATATGGGATCAATAATTTATTATTTGATATGAAAAAGTTTGTATACCCACCACTTCCTTTCTGCATAGGTAGTTACAAGTTTAGTAGAGTAAAAAGTGCACCAATGTTTGTGAAAGAATTAGAATACTTTCACTTTGCAGAAAAAAGTTTTCATTGGAATGATTCAAAGGAAAAGATTGCAAATTATTGAGCATTAGTAGGATTTAATTTTGAATACACAAATCAATGTGATAAGGATGAAGAAATATACCGCAACGCCTGCAACATGATAGACTTAAGAAGAAGATTCAAGAAGAAAATAATGACCGTGGGAGGAAAAGGAAGTAGTTGCGGTATTGTTGAACAACAAAAGAAAGAAGAAGAAGATGTAAGAAAAAGGGAAGATGAATCCCATAGATTGTTACAGGAATCAGAGTAGTGATTAGTAGAGGGAGCACAGTTGTAGAAAGAGGAAAAAGAGCAGAGGATGTTGCAAGAGAGTGAAAGAATACAAAAGGAAGCAGCTAATCAAGTAAAAGAAGAAGCAGAAAAAGAAGTCAAAGTGCTTAAGATAAAGGAGCAGCAGAATGGAGACCAATAGGATCGGGAACATGGCCAAGGCCATAGTAGTCCAGTGGATTCTTATGTTCCATTAAGTAGCACGGCGACAGAAAATCTAGCTCCCTCGATAGATCTTGAATTAATACCTTCCAGTCCATCTTGTGAGTAGGCAGTGGCCGACCTCAATACGATTTTCTTTGATAAAAACAAGAAGAGGTTTGTGATCGGATCAGAGAAAAGGGTGGACGTAGTAGATCATCCTGTAGAGATTATGGTAACATAGAAGATAGTTTTGCATGGGATGAATAAAGATCTTAAACTCCTTGTGATGGAAGGTGTATCATCAGCTCTGGCCAATGCAGATAATGTTGGAAATTTGGATGAGGATATTGATCAGTATAAGGAGATAATGTACCAAATGAAGGAAACACTAAGGAAAGAAAGAGGAGAAGGGAAAATCCTAAAAAGGAATCATGATGACATTCTAACAAAGTTGGAGAAACTTAAAGAAGCATATAAAAATTTTTGAATTAGACAAAGATGCCTTAGTACTGTCAACTAACATTGCTGAAGGAGAGAAAAGGGATATTGAAAGAAAAGTTTTAAAGTTATAAAAGAAAAAGGACACAACTGAAAAAAGAGTTGAAGACTTAGAAAGTTAGAACAGTTTGCTAGATAAGCAACTCAACGAGGAAAATGAAAAACAACTTGATATTTCTACTTTATATAATCAAGCATCATTGCTGCAAAACAAAAAAAATCAGATTCAATTAAAGTTGGCGGGAGAAATGTATAGAATTAAATAGATAGAGGATATATTAAAGGAGACAACACATAGCTCATTAGAGTTCAGAAAGAGGTTATCATAATTGGCAAAACTTGTGCAGAGCCAACTAACTTGGATAGGATCCAATTCAACCTTTCGGACGAACATGCCTTAGAAGACTACAAGAGCTCTAAATATGGGATTGGAAATATTAAATTTTGGCAGCAAAGAAGCAGTAAGGCTGAACATAGTCATTGATTAAACTTTGGAAAAGTGTACTAAGTTCTTCAAAAGAATTTGTTCAACTCATAATAAATTCCAATTTTCAGTAGATACTCAATATCAAGACTTCCCATCCAAAGAACAACATTTAAAGAACCTTTAAGATAGGATGCAGGAAGGGGAAGAAAGTATAGCTAAGATCGAATGCGTCAGTGAACAAGCCATTGGAATCTAGATTGTATGAGCTTATGTTCACAAGCATCTTTTTGAGGAGTTATTGGTTCAGAACTCACCGAAACTAAGGGAGATAGAATCCCAGTTGTCCAAGCATGAACTAGCTTCATGTGTGCTAGAGCCAATTGACTATCATATCATTAGTGAAGAGGCTCATGAATGGGATTTTTTTATTAAGAAACCAACTAGGCCCACTTAGGTTGTTTTGTTTTATTCACAAGTGGAGGATTTTATGTAATATTTTGTATTTATTCTTTTTTCCTAGTGAGCACACTAGAGGACAAAATTTTGTAAACGAAGAGTTAAGGAATCCCAAAGGGCATTGATAACCAAAATTCATTTTGTAAATGTATAAGTAAAGGTATAGTAGAATAAAGAAAGAGGAATTTTTCTGGTTCTGATATGCTTAAATTTTTTGTAAGGAGAACTACTTCTTTTTATAATAAAGAGGACTGGAATTTCGTTGGAGAGAGGACTGCATGAGTTTCAAATCATGTTGTGTAGATCATTGAATGAGGTATTATTTTGGTTTTAGCATACTGCAGAAATTGTGATATCATTCTAAACCCACTGAACTATTTATGTGTTATGAATGATTTCATTTTATGTTATTGTTGGCCACTTTTCCTAACATGCACGACCCAGGTTCTGCGCTGCCCGTCAACCCAACAAACACCCGAGATACCGGCCCAAGAGAGCAAGCCTCATCAGCAACACCTGTGAAGAAGGCACAATCTCACTCAAGATATCTATTTGATGGGTAACCGACAGAACCATGTTTCTATGATTGTCGAGGGATTATAGGCCCTTGGCACACGGCCAAGGCGCTCAACAATGGCAATGAGATGGCTAGACGGTGGAGTCATTCTTGCACGACTGAGCATAAATATATGTCATCATGCACAACTTACCCTTGTTCTCAACCTCACAGCTCACAAAACTGGTGCAGCGCAGCTGAATCATACTAACAGACCGTCTACGACCTACGTCGATACTTAAGACACGAACACATAGGCCAGTATATACATATATTGTAATGATGCTTCCCTAATCATTCATCTACTGCTTACAGTATAACATTAGGAATTTAATCAATATTTCCTCACCATATAGGAAGAAAATAACAACCATTCACATAAACATTAAAAGCATTAGTCATCCATTCAAACACAAGAGATAATGTGCAAACTAATCTGGGAAAAACCACCAAGGTGCTCTTCATATGGCATGAGAAAAGGATATAGTACCTTGCATTCTGTAGGATGTAGACTGATCTTATGGTATATATTATAACTCATACTTCTAGTTCTCATGCTCTCTGGTTTGTTATTCTTCCCTAATTCTAACCCTAGCGGTCTATGCACACAATAGCCAGATCTGCGACTCAACAGCCTCCTATCGCTACCAAACTCTTCTTGAGTCTTCTCTTCCTCTAATCTCTACAACATTCTAGAAAAATGGTGTCCTTCACTATGGATCACCAATGAACAGCCAAATCACTAACTATTACCAACCATTGATCAACCAATACTGAACTCGGGACGAACCTTCTAACTATCGAAATACCACCCTAAAAAGCAATTACTACCAACCCTTTTACCATTGAATCCCTCCTATTTATACTATTTTACATGAGCACATAGGGCCAATTGCATACATGTAGTCTGTTGATTGCCATTATTAGTCGCCCCTCAGGCTACAACTATGGTGACTACGACTTGACACGAGGCACTATCGGCCTGACTTACAAATATTACCTCATACATGTGTTGTTGCAGGCTTACACCACCTTAAACGACCATGATTTGTACCTATCTCTTTTTGGCCATTATCACCTGCACACTCATGCGCTCGCCTTTCCTTTGTCATGCACCTCTCCATTCTTCCTATGTTGGTCCTTTGATTCCTTCGTGACCTTCCTTTCTTTCTGTCGTGCACAAAGTGCACCTTCTTCCTTGTGCTCCTTTCCCAAGCCAAAAGTCCCCCAACACTCACATGTGGCTCATCCTGAGCCATGAAGCAGAGGGCATATGAGGAGGCGTTATCTGCACAGCCACCTCTTTGCGGAAAAAAAAAAATTCTTGCGCACTTTGTTCCTTATGTTTTTTTTTGTGGTGTTTCCTATACCATGGCCTCATCCCATAATTAGAAGAATTTTTATATTAAAAATCTCATACAATCATCTAAAGACTCTTAATGGCAAGTTCCACTTCTAAATTTCACCAGGGTTGTTAGTGTCCCATTTCGACACAGCAACCTAATTCTTATTATCATTCTCAGGCTCCTGGGGTTTTCCTCATGCTTGCTACAACTTGTCTTCTTGTTGTTATTCCTCCATTTCATTGTTTTATTCATCTTGTTATTCACCACCCTCTTTTCCATAGATATGAAATTTGAAGAATGAAGCATTGCCCATATTGAAAACCAAAAAAATCCCCACATGCAAGGCTGGTAGAGGCGAATGATTCCCCAAACTTTGACGAATTTCACCTCAGCATCACAGTTTACAAGCCATATCTGGTGATGTGGCCCTTTTTTAGTCCCTCCACACATACAGTCCTCAGCTGGACTGTCAAAAGTTGGGCCTACTCATCATCCCTGCAAACTTATTCAAATGGGGAAAGAACTCTAGTCCCTACCGGATTCCTTTCGGATGCCATAGCCAAGGTTGCTAACCAATTGAAAAACAAATAGCCAAAGATGACTTTGCCAGAGACTTCTAGCTAGGTCGAATTAATTTGCAAACTGTTAACATCTTCCTTATTCCCATCTTCGGAGATACCCCACACATTGAAGGTTGCAGCAACTGCTTTATCCCGCAGGGTTGCTCACCATGACACGCCCCAACCCATCTGTAACTAGTGCTCAAGTAGCATGACCAAGTGATGTTTTCTCTAGGTGTGTCCTTATTTTATAAGAGGAGCATCATGTCACATGCCATCTAGGATTATCCAGGTGCACCATTAGGACAAGACCTTCCTCTAGCACACCATATTTTCCTCCCATATTTGTTATGATTAGTCGTACCATCATTCTCTCATATTGACAGTCATGATCGAGTATTGATGTAATGGATGGTCACCATCACAGAGTTTCCCACACCTGATCTTCCCAGGTCGACATCCTATCACGAGCGCCAAATATTTTTTGAATCCTCATGCATTTAACGGTCTGTCAGTGTCTGCCAGCTGTCTGCGACCTCCTACCAATTCTCTTAGTTGGTTTTTTGGTGGTTTTATATCACACCATTCTTTCTACACAACTTCGTCTTTCTGTGCAACTTTCTCTTTCCACTCAACTTCGTCTTTCTGCGCATGTTGCACTGGGGATGCCTCCCTCGCTACTTTCCTCCCTTCATATTTTTTTTCTTTTGCTGTGCGTCTCTGCCTTATTTCATTGCACACTTTTAAGTTGTTGGCGAAATCTCAGGATGTGCAGCAGGACAAACCTTAGCGAATTCCTCTGCAACTTCCTTTACTTGTGTGGCCAACTACTCAACACGGTCGAAACGGACATGCTCCAATGATTCTGTCTCTATTGATTGTATTATGCCTTGAAGTTTTTGTTACACAAGCTGAATAAGGTCTGTGAGTCGCTCAGCTACCGACTGATGTGTCTCTACCTCATCTTCCCTAGCCTTTTCTCATTCACAAAGGGTTTGTACTTCCTGTTGTAGTCTCTTGATCTCTGCATTTTTGATGCCCTTCTGTACTTCTTGATGGACTCTATTTTGAGCATCATTTTGACTGTGGTTTTGACCCATTCGTGCCAATTTCAAGTATTATTTCTAACCTCACATATAGGTTATATTTCACATCCATTTTCATTTTTCATTACCTTATTACCATTTCATTATAACCTTAGGTACGAACCCATTCTATCTTGTCACAGAACCGTCTTGTTGTTTTAGAAGTGACATGATGTGAATGGTAGAGCTTGACCATACATGGGTTCCCTAGTTTTTGCTGGCCTTTCTCCCCAGGACTCCCTTATGTCAAGTTGTAATTGCATTATCGTGATTTTTTTCTACCTCATTGAGCCTTATGCTGGCTTCCCTGACTTTGATTATCAGCTATATATCCTGAGCTTGTCTCATATCTAGCCACGCAGAGCCATTTTATATATCCTTTGTAGCTTGATTCCCTAGTTTACCAGGAGGGGACTTTCCCTCGAGTGTCGTTATCCCACACATGTGTCCCTGTATTGAGAATAGGTATGTTCCACTGCTTGGAACTAGTTTATTTTCCCATTGACACTCGTCTCCTCCTAGTCTGTAACTATAAATCACTTTTATTCTTTTTCAAGCTTTTCAAAATATTTGAAAAAGTCCAAAAAAAAATCAAAAAACAAAAAATCCGAAAAAGAAAAGATGTTATCTTTGGCAGCAGTCGAGTCGTGTCACCTTCGAATAGAGCACTATATATCACATCCATTGGTTGGATTAATAGTTTAACTTTAGGATTTGTACTCATTTTTCTAAGTTTTGTTAGTTTTTCAACATTAAGCCAGCATTATTAGGATCTTTAACTGTGAGAATAACAAGTATAGCAATCAAACACAAGAGACAATGAACACAGTGTTTTTCCTCTGGGAAACCATAAATGGAGAAAACCCTGCAACTTCCTCAAAGATAGAATCATCACCAAAACAGTAAGTGATCTCCTAACAGCAATAATCTTCTTCTTGTCTAGCCCCAGTGTCTTCTCCTTCCTCAACTATGCATTACACTTGAGTGTGTATGAGTTGTGTGATAAATAGAGACTCCAATTCTCTATTTATACTAATCCCGACATGACTAAAACCCTACCAGGTCCGACCTCTACTAGGAGAGTCTAATAATTCTAGTGCCCCGGAACTGTGGGGACTTTAACCCTTAGACAATCCGAGGGTTACCCACAATTACTTGACATGACTTGTTTACATTATTGATCCTCCCAATCAGAACATCGGGGCATGACAACATGACTCAATTACATTATATATACATCCCAGAATAAACATTGGGTTATAATACATAAGATACATAGATTAATACATTCCGAAGTTAGAAATACATCAACACTCCCTCTTAACTAGGAAGGTATTCTTTCAACACAATTTTTAGTACTGGTCTTCTTCTCTGTATCAGCTGGATCATCTCATCATCTGCATCTCAAGTCTTCTGAGCCTTCAAGTCATCTTCGTCTTCAAATCATCTTTATCTTTAAGTCATCTTCATCTTCGAATCTGGATCATCTCTTGATCTGGATCATCATGGGACATCATCACTAGATATAGATCATCACTGGATCTAGATCATCATCATTGGATCTAGATCATCACTCGATCTGGATCATCATCACTCGATCTGGATCATTACTCGATCTGGATCATCACTGGGCATCATCACCATTGGATCTAGATCATCGCTCGATCTGGATCATCACTGCTGGATCATCATCACTGGATCTAGATCATCACTCAATCTGGATCATCATTGGTGCTATCTCATGATTCTTCTTGTCACAGGAATTTCTACAGAGCCAGCCCTTTTTCATGCTGGTTTTAGGCCTAGCCCCCATGTAGGTCTTCTTCAGCACTTATATCTGACCTACTCACCAGAAAGGCATAGTACTCATGTCCATCCAGGCTGGAACACATCCTTCTCACAATGATGGAAGATTTTTGCACTTCCATCTAGGTTGGAACACATCCTGCTCACAATGATGGAAGATTTACTCACTTTCATCAAAGTCGGAACCACATCCTACTCACAATGATGGAAGAACTATGTTCTTCCACCCAGGCCGGAACCACATCTTGCTCACAATGATGAAAGACTCTCATCTAGGATGGAACACATCCTACTCACAATGATGAAAGATTTCTGCACTTACATTCATCTAGGTAGGAACACATCCTGTTCACAATGATGAAAAGGCTCTGCACTTACATCCATCTAGGAAGGAACACATCCTACTCACAATGGAAGGGCTCTACACTTACATCCATCCAGGTGAGAACACATCCTGCTCACAATGATGGAAGGGCTTAGCACTCACATTTGATCTTGTAGGAACCAATCCTACAGTCATATTAGAATGGCCCCTAGTCCTCCTCGATTGAGATACCTGGTAACTGACCAGGTGCCTCCATTCTCCTAGAGAATGGTAGTTGCCCTTATATCCAACCTGCTCGTCAAAATGGCCAACACTCACATCTGACATGGAAGGAACTTAATCCTTTAGCCATGACAGAATGGTTCATCCCTTACATCTGATCAAGTGGGAACACATCCTTCTATCACATCATAATGGATTCTTAGTCCTAGAATGAGTTTTCCTGGTACCTCACCTGGTAGCTCCATTCAAAGAATGGCAATTGCCCTTACATCTGTCCTACTCAACAGAATGGCCAGCACTCATATCTGACATGGAAGGAAGCAATCCTCTCACCATGACAGAATGGCTCAGGCCTTATATCTGACCTGCTCGTTAGAATGGCTATGGATCTCAGCACTCATATTTGACATGGAAGGAACCAATCCTCTCACCATGATAGAATGGCTCAGCCCTTACATCTGACCATGGAAGGAACCAATCCTCTCACCATGACAGAATGGCTCAGCCCTTATATCTGACCTACTCATCAGAATGGCTATGGATCTCCGCACTCATATATGACATGGAAGGAACCAATCCTCTCATCATGATAGAATGGCTCAGCCATTACATTTGACCATGGAAGGAACCGATCCTCTCACCATGATAGAAAGGCTATGGGACTCATCACTTTCCCTTGGAGGAAATCTTGATCTGGAGAACACCAAGCTTCTACTTGAAGTACTAGAACTTCACCCTAGCTAATGGCTTTGTCAATACATCAGCTATCTATTCCTCTGTCACAACATAATGGAGCTTCACTGCTCCCCTCTGCACCATATCCCTGATATAGTGGTACTTGATCTCGATATGCTTCGACTTGTCATGGAACACTAGATTCTCTAACAACTTTACGCAACTCTAGTTGTCACATTGTATACAAGTAGCATCCAACTGGAGATCAAATAAATCAGACAATAGCTTTCATAGCCATACTGCCTCACAACTAGTTGAACAAGTTGCGACATACTCTGCTTCAGCTGTACTCAGTGCCACATAGGATTGCTTCCTGCTAAACCAAGAGATCACGCCAAATCCCATACTGAAGTAACACCCTGAAGTTCTCTTCCTATCGATGGCACTGCTTGCCCTATCTGAATCAACATAACCCTCCAGGTTAATCTTTTGATTCACATCGTACTTGAGCCCATAATCAACTGTACCCCTCAGGTACCTTAGAATATTCTTTACAGAAATCAAGTGAACATTTCTTGGATCCATCAAGAACTAGCTCAAGGTGTTCACAACAAAGCAAATGTCTAGTCTCGTGTTCGTTAGGTACATCAATGACCCAATCATCTGACGATACATCATAGCATCAACCGAATTTGATGAAGCATTGCTCAATAGCTTCAATTTTGATGCCATAGGTGTGGCCATAGCCTTGCAGTCCATCATCCCAAACCTCTTTAGGATCTATACTAAATACTTCCCTTGTCCAAGGAAGATTCCATCTGTACTCTGCAACACCTCCATACCTAGAAAGTAATGCATCATCCCCAAGTCCTTCATTTAAAACTTAGCAGCAAGATTTCTCTTCGTATCAGCAATCAACCCATCTGAACCTGTTACGAATAGATCATCTACATATAGTAGAAGCATCACTGGGTTGCCATCTTCAACCTTGTAGTAAAGGTTGGAATCTGATTTACTCTTGGTAAAGCCCAAACTAGATAGAAAGCTATCAATTCTACTGTACCAGCTATTGGGTGCATGTTTCAAACCGTACAGGGATTTCTTCAATATGAATACATGAGACTCTCTATCATGTGTCTTAAAACCGAGTGGTTGTTCTACATACACTTCCTCTTCTACTACACCATTCAAGAAAGCAGTCTTGACATCCATTTGGTGTATCTTCCATTTCATCACTGCAGCCAGAGCAAGTACCGATCTGATGGAAGTGTATCTGGCTACAAGTGCAAAGGTTTCTTCATAATCTATTCCTTCTTTCTGAGAGAAACCCCGTGCCACAAATATTTCTTTATATTTTTCAATGCTACCATCTGCAGCATGCTTGATCTTGTAGATCCATTTGGAAGTTACAACTGACTTCCCTTTTGGTCTTGGGACAAAATCCCAAACATCATTCTTCATGATCAATTGGTATTCTTCGATCATAGAATCCTTCCATTCTTTCTGTTCTGCCACTTCTTCGTAACTGGAAGTTTCTATAGATGAAATCACATAGTAAAGCTACATACCCGGAGCAGGATTTGGTTCTCTTTCTTTCTCTATGATTCTCTTGTGGAGCCCCATATTTTTCCGCACCTTGTATAAGTTCTTGTACCCAAGCAAGTTTCCTCTTATGAGGATTCTTCTCCCGAGGTGGATCTATAGGTCTTTGTGGTTCTTCAAATTCTTGATCTTCTTCTTGAGCTTCTTCGTTCATGGTTGTATCATGAATTCTGGGTGCTTCTGCTTCTACTTCTTCAGGTTCTTCAGCAGGTCTCTTTCTGGATTTGTT
Source organism: Pseudotsuga menziesii (assembly GCA_001517045.1). Classification (NCBI taxonomy): domain Eukaryota; kingdom Viridiplantae; phylum Streptophyta; class Pinopsida; order Pinales; family Pinaceae; genus Pseudotsuga; species Pseudotsuga menziesii. Next base: position 86,400 of record LPNX010446196.1, read on the forward strand.
GTAAGTTGTGTCTTCATCAAATGTCACATCCTTTCTGATGCCAATCTTCTTGTACCCTAGAAAATATATTCTGTAAGTCTTTGGGATTTCAGAGTATCCCACAAATATACCCTTCTTTCCTAAAGGATCTAATTTTGTTCTCTTCTCTTTCAGAATGTGTATGTACATAGGACATCTGAATATTCTGAGATGGTTGACTTCTGGTTTCTTGCCGGAGAGGACTTCTTCAGGAGTCTTGTTCTTGAGTACTCTATGTGGAGTACGGTTATGTACATACATAGTTGTTCTGGTAGCTTCCACCCAAAGATGCATAGGAAGATCTTGATCATGAAGCATGGCTCTTGCAGCTTCCATGATAGTTATGTTCTTCCGTTCCGCAATCCCATTCTGTTGTGGATTACAAGGAGTGGACAACTCCCTCTTAATCCTTGATTCTTTGCATAGCTTTTTGAATTCATTCAAAGTGAATTCTTCGCCATTATTCTTCGCCATTATCTGATCGAAAAGTCTTGATATTCTTTTCAGTGTGGTTCTAGATCAAGGCTTTGAATTCCTTGAATTTGCTGAATACTTCGTCTTTGTTCTTCATGAAGTAAACCCATGTCTTCCTAGAAAAATCATCAATAAAAGAAACATAGTATGCATACCCGCTTAGTGAGTTTGATGACATAGGACCGCATACATTGGAGTGGATGATTTCTAGGATTCCTTTGGCTTTGCTTTCGCTGCTAGGAAATGCCTTCTTTGTATTCTTTCCTTTCGCACATCCTTTGCATATCACATCATGTTTTGCTTGGAATTCTGGAAGACCTTCAATAGCTTTGCTTGCAATAGGTAGTGCTATGTAATGCACATGTGCAAGCCTTCTATGCCAAAGCTCATTTGGCTCTACTGTGTCATGGATCAAGGCTTGTTCTAGATGGCCCTTCAATTTGTACAAACCTCCTTCTTGTTCTCCAATCACCACTGCATCATTGATAGTCTTACCTCTTAGCCACATGATGACTTGACCATCTATGAATGCAACCCTCATTCCTTTTACATCCAATACTGATATGGAGAGAAGGTTCTTCTTAAGTCTTGGCACAAACAATACTTCTTTCATTTTTATAGACTTTCCAAAGTCTAGTTTATAGGAATATTCCCCACTACCTTTTATTGGATATTGCTAGCCATCTCCTAGTTTCACCTTGTGAGGTGATTCATGTTCTAACAGTATTACAAAGGATTCCTTGAATCCAGTCATATGTTTGGAAGCCCCACTGTCTATAAGCCAATCATCACTACCATGAGTAATGTTACCTGTGAGAGCGGAAATCAAAACATATTCATCCCCGCTTGAAGAATCTTCACTTTCATATCTGGTTCTTTTCTTGGATGGTTCATCATCCTTTGCAGCATGAGCATGATGTCTTCTTTTGTTCCCCTTCTTATTATGAGAGTGGACCTTGTTCTTAGGACAGTCTTTTGCAAAGTGTCCTATTTCATCACATGTATAACATCTTAATCTAGATGGTCCTTTCTATTGTTATCTCTATGATGAGGATTCTTACCTTTGAAGTGACGAGGTTTTCTTCTACCTTTCTTAGAGTGAACTTTGAGAGCTTGATCTTCACTTCCCATCTTCTTTTCTCGAGCTACTATCCATGATTCTTCTTGAGAACGTTCTTCCCATAGTCTGTTGAATTTGACTAACTTCTTTCTAGCACAGATTCCTTGGATGAAAGAATCCCATGACCTAGGAAGGCCATTCAGTGTTGTCATCACAATATCTGCATTCTCCACTTCTTCATCTATAGCTTCTAATTGTTCCTTGATCTGAGAAACCCTTGTGAAGTAGGACTGGATAGTCTCTCCATTATGAATCTTCACATTCTTTAGTTGATTCCTCAGAGTCATCTTTCGGTTTATGTTATTCCCTTCAAACAACTTGGTTAGGGAATAGATTTAGGTGTCTTGAGAGAGGACACCTGAGGTATAAGGTGATCCTTGATAGAATCAGCAATGATCCTCTTTTCCATAACCATCTTCTTCTTATGTAAG
>LPNX010446196.1:121532-132837 GCA_001517045.1 Pseudotsuga menziesii
TAGAGACCCATTTTTGGAAAAACGTGTTCTGACTTCCTTAGCAAGGAAAATGCCCAAAAACGTATGCCATTCTACTGTGCATTCACGTTTTTAAGTTTTCTCACGTTTTTGGGAGCAGCTGGAGTTTCCTGTGTGTTTTTCCTTCCATGTTTTTGGCTGTGGCTTCATTCTTCCCATGGATTGGAGGTCGTTTTTGTAATGCAAGGCCTGGGTTGTCTTCCTCACGTTTTTGGAGCTGCTGGTGCATTTTCCATTCACGTTTTTGTGTTTCCAGGTGTTTATACCATGGCTGTGAAGAGCCATTCACGTTTTGGCTGTCTCACTGACTTTTGGGTCTCACGCACTAGCTATTTGGGATGTTTTTCCCTGCTGTGAATTGGTCTCCCTGATAAGCTTCAGGACTGTGTGTTTTCCCCCACGTTGTGAGCCATTTTTGCTGTTACATTTGGGTCTGTGTAATTCGTTTTTACTGTTTAAGCTGTGAGAGCTGAATTAATTGCCGGAGTGCAATTGTTGGTCTTCGGACTGTATTGGGAGCAAAGGTGTTGGCTTAGTTGCTTGATAAACCTGGTGTTAGAAACCACACAAGCAGAGCTAGAGGGCTGGCCTTCTTCTCCATCACCCCTGAATAGCACTGGAAGGGAATGCAGGGCCTGAGGGACTGTGTAGCAGAGAAGGGACTGATTCCTTGTGTTGGGTGTGGATGGGTGTCTTAGAGGTCAGGCTAGTTTTGGTGTAGGTGTTCTTGGCTCTGTAATGAGCTCACCAGCTTAGCAAATTGCCTCCATCAGCTCCTTAATGTCCTGATAAACCCAACTGAGTTGGATTGGCTATGTGTTTTGTGTATCCTGGCTATGTGTAATCCTGCTAGTTCCCTTATTCCTCGGAGGATCATGCCTAGCTCGGGGGTGGCAGCGCTGCTGAGAGATTAAGGAGCACGCTGGCCTATGGTTGGGTGGAACGTTGCAGCGGCGTAGCTGGTTGTGGAGAAAAGATTTTATAAGATAAGTGATCTTGTGCATTTTACCCCTGCAATTCTATAATTTACTGTTAATTAAAAATGAAATGAGCATGTAGTATGAATGCTATAGAAATGATGATGTTTCCGCTGTGTATGTTAAATGAATGCATCTGTGTGTGTTAAACAATGGCATTTGTGCATGGTTTATCATAACGCATTCTTGGCAACATTCTATTTATGTAATTTTTATCCTGTACATGTTCATGGGCTCTTAGCCCGGTCTCATTAAGCTCTTACTCGCGTCCTCTTTGCCGGTCGGAGGCATGGGGACGTGACATGAGGAAGTAATATATCAATTCAACATGAAGATTGGAAAGCTCAACGGGGATCTACTTCAACCGTCTAGAAGAAGGTACGAGGTTTGATCCTTTAGTGTTAGACATTTAATTTCTATTGCATATTGGAAAGGATTGATTTTTGGAGTCAAGTTGTTTGTTGTGGTACCCCAAGCCATAGGAATTTCTCTCCATAACAGGTCTAGGGGCATGTTTTCCTAGTAGTGTCTGATAGGAATCAATTTTGTCTCAGTTGGTCTACTTTATTTATTTTTTATCTCTTTTTCTTCCTGTACGTGAGTTTTGTCTTCACATTCACATGTACACGTGGTTTTTACTGGGAGATCCACGTATATATGTGGGTTTTCTGCACACAGTCGCGTATGCCCTGAGTTTTACCTTTTTAGGGAAGATTAAGTGTTGTTGGGTGAGTTTAGACAATTGTTGAGTCTTCTTGGATGCTTCTGGAGTCTGTATACAACTCTGTTTTTGACCAGAGACATTTTTTTAGTTTGAATTTCTTTTTGAGAATGTTCTTGTCATTTCATTTTCTATTTTTTGTTTTGAGATTAGTGCATTAGGTCTCTTTTACATTAGTGCTTTGCTTGGGTGTTGTCTGAATAGTGCCTGCAGAGTCTAGGGGTTGTAGGGTCATATTTTTGCTTTATTACCTCATTTTAATTCAAAAAATACAAAAATATTTGCTTTTTGCATCATTATGCATTGTTGCATTGTTGCATTTTGCATGGTACTTGCACTAGGTTTGCTTGGAAAATATTAGTTAGATTTTAATTTAGGAATGATTGCATTTTCATTTGAAGGAAAATTTTGCATTTCACGTAGTATCATACCCCATTTTTCATTCAACACGGTGCATTTTTATTGATTGCTAGGTGTACATTTTACTTCTTGTTGCATCATAACACCATTAGTTGCACGATCATTTGCCATTTTGAGTAATAAGCCAATTAAAACCAACACATAATAAAATGAATTACACTCTTTTCTTTTATAGGGTGCATCAACAAGATTAGGTTTTAGGGTCTTGGAATAGTCCATTGTGAGTAAATTCTCCAAGACCACTGAACAAAACATGTATGTGTCTGTCCAGGTGAGAGTGTGAAATTCCTTGGTATAATTAGTGTTTCCTAGGATCCTCCTCTTAAAAGGGAGTTAAGCATGAGCCAGTGTGAGTGGTTAATGATTGGGATGACCCTTGGTCATAACTCAGTAGCACCGGAGATATTTCTACGATTGTATTCATATTTGAGGGCTCTTTTGGAAGTTTCAGTCTTTGCTACCCTATTAATATGGTAAATCCCGCCTGCGACTGTCCACTTGACCATTGATTATATTGAGGTGACCTTAGTTTCCTTACCTATGTTATCGAGGGGGTACTTCACAGAGGTTATTCTGTAGGTGTCCTGGCCAGGTAAGGGTCGAACAGCACAGTCACTATATGTGTTGAAGCTGAGGGCCACTATAATTGGTTATGAACCTCCGCTTGTTGTGTATGGGAGTCTCAAGCCTCTCCTAGGTGAGACATACCTGCTTCATTCAGGAGCTCACATATCCTACCCTTGTTTGCTCGTGATCTGGATTTACATTGTATAGGTGTATGCTTTGTGCACGCTATTTTTCCTAGGGTTTGCGTAATTATAGAGAGTCTTTTTCATTTTTTGATTCATTGTAGATTTGGGTGCAGCACTTTTCCATTCTCTTCATTTAGCAGGACTTCCGCCTTCCACATCTCCTCCTCCTTTGGGAGAGAGAAATAGACAGTCTGGGAGGACTACTTCTCACATTGATTCACACATGAAGGGAGATCGTGAGGATGAGATTCCTGAGATGTCTTCTCCGCCTCAAGAGGTTGGGGATGTAGATTCTACTCCTATATATGATCCTTCACCATAAATACCTTCACATTCTGGTTACGATCCCTCATTCACAGGTCGTCGGCATTGGTTTCTAGGCAAAGAGATTCATCATGAACCCACAAGCACTAGTCATGTTCGTTATGGCATGCCTGATATCCCTACACACAATTGAGCACATCATGCCGAGTCATAAATTGAAACTAGCACTATGCCTAGGGGCACTCCTATTCCTTTCCATGTGGAGATATTTGGGAGCACTAGTCACATTGCACCTTCCATTCCAGTGGTGGAGGCTACCTCACATGTCTGTCCTAGACCTAGTGTTAGTAGTCATATATGGATACCAGAACCGAGACGAGTGACCATAGGGAACACTTCTTACATCCATTCACATGTCCCTTCATCCTCAAATCCTACTCCTTCAAATGCATTTTTGACAACCCTTCCTCCCCCTCATTCACATGGTCCTTCGGGCCAGAATGTTGCTACTAGTCATGTTCATATTGCGACTTCTCGCACGGTAGTATCTAAGAGTCAAGTACCTCTTGTTGTCTCAGGAGGTCATATTCATGTTTCTGGATCATCTTACGGTACATCGCAAGGAGTTTCCCATATCCCTAGTTATGGATCTTCTCATGGGACATCCCATGGGACATCTTATGGAGCTTCTCATGGACAATATTATGGACCACAGTATGGACAGAACTATCAGCCTTATGGGTACGAGTATCAACAACCCGCTTACTCCTATAATTATGGCTTTGTAGCACTACATAGTCAAGTTACACCACATCATAATGTTTCCATGCAACCCTACATGGGTCAAATGGGAGGAGGATATTATGGCCAAGGCCATGGTCTTTATAGTAGTCAGCCTTATATGAACCAAAACTATCAAGGAGCATGGCATCGACTGGCTCAACCTAGGCTCCCTTTCCTCGCAACATTAGACTTACTTGACTTGTCGAGACTAATGAATGATCTGGTATCTCATGACCCGGCTTGGTCAGCTGTCCCTAACAAGCTTCCCTCGGACATTCCCAAATTCGAGGGCAAAGTAGGAGAAGATCCTAGTGAACATGTCACTACTTTTCACCTTTGGTGTTCTTCCAATTCCTTACATGATGACTCAATATGTTTAAGGCTATTTCAACGCACCCTCACCGAGCTTGTAGCAAAATGGTATATAGAGTTACCAAGGGGGGAATTCGTTTTGTTCGATGACCTTGCTATGAATTTCCTCAATCACTTCTAGCTACCCATGTGTTACGACGTTGGTACAGAACTCTTGTCGACATTTTGACAAGACAAATCCCCACATATCTCGGACCATATCCAAGAGTTGCGTAGACAGAAGCAGTTGATTAAAGCTTTCATACCACCGAAATTTCTTTTTGAGTGGTTCCTTAAATCATTGCTACCTTACATCACGAAGGATGTTTCTACATCTGGAGTCCAGAACAAGTAACAACCAATTTTTAGGGCACAAGAATTGGATTTGATTTATGCTCAATCTAGACTTCTATATGATATCATACCTAACACTCCACATTCTAGTTTCAATCCAAAGATAAAGCCTGTACCACATGCTGATGGCACTGTGGGTTGTACAAGTACCAAACCTATGGATTCGATTGTGAAACAAGTGAGTCAATTGTTTATTAATCAATCCGCATCGGGACAAACCATGGCTTCATCTCAACCCACCCAAATGGCGAGTGTACTTTTCATGCAATTGTCGGACCAGAAGGGCAACCAGCAGCCCGGAAGGAATAAGAAAAAGGGTAAAAACAATCATAAGGTGGAAATAAGAATGAAAATGCCAATTTTAATGACAAGAATGCCCGCAATGCTGGGGGGAAAAAGCAGTCTAAATGTAAGGTTATGTTTCCTTGCAAATTGTGTAAGGATGACCACCTCACTCACTTGTGCCCTCGTATGGAAGATGCCTCGAGGTTCATAGCACAGGGCCAAGCCATGCTGACCAATCCTTTACCCCATAATCAAAATATGAACTTGAGAATGCATGATCCTCATTGTGCATTGGGTGGAGATCAAAATCCGCCGGAATCCAATACTGGTCATGGTTGCATCAACAAGGTGCATACTACTAAGGTTGTGACTCATGTGAAAGACTATGGTTCGTCACAACTGGACCTTGGGAAGGAACCTGCTCCACCCGAGAGCCCTTTGCATATTGAAAACCCTATGGATAAACCTAAGATTGCACCTCGCATTCCTAAGGGATTCCTAAAGTGTTCGAGGCACAATACTAATTCTCGAGGCACCCAGAACTATTCTGTTATCGAGGATTTGGGCCAAACTCCTTGTGCGATGTCTGTACTTGAAGTACTTCAGAGTTGTCCTTCGCAAAGGAAAGCTTTGCTTTCTACTCTTAGGGTTAATGATGATAGCTCTTCTTCCATCATAAAATTTGAAACCATAGCCTCGCTTTCCTTACTATGTGTCTCTCTTGATTCATGTAGAGTGTCTTAACATGACCTTCAAATGCACTGTGATTGATGAAGGCACTGCTGCTTCGGTGATATATTTGTCATGCTGGAAGGGTTTGGGTTCTCCTAAGTTGTCTCAATATGCTAATATGTTGACTGCATTTTATGGTAGATCATTTCGGCCGCATGGAATTATTCCTTCTCTAAAGGTCTGTTTGGGAGGAAAGACCGTCGCGATCGAGGTCGAGGTGGTTGATGCACCCTTTGATTACAATATTTTACTAGGTCGAAATTGGATTTATAGTATGCAATATGTAGCCTCTTCTCTCTTTTGAGTAGTATGCTTTCCATTTAATGGCAATATTGTTATGATTGATCACACATCATTCAAAAATCTGAGTGTTAATGCATCATCAAGAGCTTCTATCCCGGTTATCGATCATTCTCAACAAGCAAGTGGGAGTTTGGGTGTAGGTATGTATCCATCCCTTATGGGGACCTTTAGTTGTCCTGCACCCATTCTTATGATCGGATCTAGTTTCGGTGGGGCTTCATGTTCATTGAATTCAGTGTCTTTTCGCACTACCCATATGGAAGATCCTTGGATTCTTCCTTCACTAAGTCCTTCGAATGGACCTGTCGAAACGGACATGCCATTTCCTGCAACAATAATAGCATATCAAGCGAATCTTGATTGTGTTGCAGATCCAAGTCCTTCCTCTTTGTGGATGGAGGAGGAGGACTCATATGTGCTGCTTGCATGGTCAGTTGAGTCCTCTCATGCACATGATTTCCTTGATCATGTTTTTCGATTAGATGAAGCCATTATTGAGGCCATGTCTAGGGTTGAGCCACCTTGGCAAGAGTTACATCATAGATCCTATTTTCTTCTCGAGCTTGACCATTTGGAGCATGAGGAATTTAGGGATATTCTTAGTGAGAATATTGGTAGTCCGGTGGCTCCATTGAGCTCTCCTAGTCATATGGCTGATGGGAACATGGAAAATATATCACCTGCTATTCCTATCAATATCTCTCATGCTCTTGGAAAAATTGAGAATGTCTACATTGGGGTGGAATGTTCCCCTGATGAGATTAAGGATTATACCAAGCTGTTCAAAGAGTTTCATGACATATTTGCTTGGTCATACAAGGAAATGCCAGGTATCGACCCTCATATTTTCGAACATGAAATAAATACCTATCCAAATGCGAATCCCATTCGACAAATTTTGCGTGTGGTGAATCCTAGAAAAGCACCCGCTATTAAGGCTGAGATAGAGAAGTTGTTAAAAGTCGGTTTTATATATCCCATTCCCTTGACGGAGTGGGTTTCAAACCCTGTTACGGTTGATAAGAAGTACGGAATGATCCATATATGCACTAATTTCCGTGATTTAAATCGTGCTTGTCCTAAGGATAATTTTCCCACACCATTTATTGATCAAATTTTGGATGAGTATGCGGGAAGCGAGGTATTTTCCTTCATGGATGGCTTTTTTGGATATAATCAAATTCGGATCAAACCTAGGGATCAACACAAAAATGCATTTATTTGTCCTTGGGGTACATTTGCATATCGGAAGATTCCTTTCGGTCTTAAAAACATCGGAGCCACATTTTAGTGGGCTATGACCTTGATTTTTCACGATCTCAAAACAATTATTGAAGTATTTTTGGATGACCTTGCTACTCATTCTCAGTTGAGAGTGTGTCATCCATACCATTTGAGATTAGTATTCGAAAGATGCCACCATTACCTAATTAGGTTAAATCCTCATAAGTGCATCTTTTGCATGAAGTTTGGTCACTTTCTAGGGCTCATTGTTTCCAAGGAGGGTATAAGAGTCGATCCCTTAAAGGTTGAGGTAATACTTAAATTGTCTCCCCCGCACAATATTAGACATCGTCAATGTTTGCAAGGCATGAAAAATTTATTATGGAGATTCGTGGTTAACTTTTCCAATTTGACTAAAGGCTTTATGTGTCTTTTAAAGAAGGACACTACTTTTTGCTTGGATGAGCAAGCCCAGGAGTCCTTTGATGCTCTTAAGCGAGCCTTAGCATTGGCCCCTATGCTTAGTCCACCCGACTATAGCCGTGACTTTTTATTTATGTGGCCACATCCATGGAGACGATTGGTATGGTTTTGGTTCAAGAGGATGAGGAGCTCCATAAGCATGTCATATATTATTTGAGACAGAACCTTATAGATGCGGAAATCCATTATTCCCATGTGGAGAAACTTGCTTTAGCCACCGTTCATGTGGTTCATAGATTGAGACATTACATTCTCCTTCACTAGGGCTTGGTGGTAGCTCATGTCAATCCATTTCAGTTCGTCCTCACCAGAAGGATGATCAAGGGAAATTATAATAAGTGGATTGTTATTTTGCAAGAATTCAATCTCGAATTTGTTTCAGCGAAATCGAAGAAATCGTTGATTTTGCAGAGTTCATTTCTGATTTTCCAGGGGTGGAGGAGGACGAGGTTTATGAGGATACATTTGTCGATGAGCATATTTTCCTTCTCTCAACTTTGGATCCATGGTATGGGGATATCATCATATATTTGCAAATGTTGAAGGTCCCTACTCACCTTTCACAGGATGAGTGATGACGATTACGTCATGTATCTACGAACTACCTTATAGTGGATAACACTTTGTATCACCGTGGGGTAGATTCCATTTTACGTCATTGTTTAACCCATGACGAGGCTGACTTTGCGCTGAATGATTTCCATGTCGGGGCATGAGGTGGTCATTTATGTGGGCTTTGTACAGCCGAAAAAATCTTGAAAGAGAGATATTTTTGTCGACGATATTCAAAGATTGTGTTAATTTGGTCAAGAAGTGTCACCCTTTCCAGGTGTTTGAACGCAAAATGCACTCACATCCTGCCCCATTACATTCGATTATCACCGTCGGTCCCTTCAACAAGTGGGGGCTTTATTTCATGGATTTCAACCTAGATTCGGCTGGGGGGAATCATCACATTATAGTGGTTGTCGATTATTTCACAAAATGGGCTGAGGTTATGCCCACGGTTAAATCTGATGGTGAGACAGTCGCGCATTTCGTATTCAACCAAATTATTAATTGGTTTGGCATTCTGAAAGAGCTTGTCACTGACCATGGTAGGCACTTTCAAAGTAGAATTATGGAAGAGTTGTCCTCGAAGTTAGGGTATAAGCAAAAGCACTCCTCTTCTTATTACCCTCAGGCGAATGGACAGGTTGAAGCAGTGAAAAAACCACTTAAGTCCATTCTCCAATGAACCATCACACATAGCAAGTCAAATTTGCATATCATGTTATATCCTGCTTTGTGGGCCTATAGGACCACAGTTAAGACTGCCACCGGTTTTTCTCCATATCATCTCGTACATGGAGTGGAGTCTGTCTTTCCAGTTGAATGCAAAATCCCTTCATTGAAGCTAGCTATAGATATTTTACCAGACACTTCTGCATTGGAGGAAATTTTGGTCCACTTAGAGCAGCTTGATGAGTAGTGTCTGTCACGTCCCCATCCCTCAACCAGCGAAGAGGACAAGATGAACACATCCACACAACCGGGCAAATATCCCATGAACATAAAACAAAAATCAAATGCTGGACATAAAATTTACAAGCATACACAGATGCATAATTCATCATACAAGGATGCACAATCCTTCAAACAATCAGCGGAAGCAAACATAGACATTCCAGCATTTACAATCAATATAAATTACAGAGATGCAGTAAACAGCAGTACTTATCTTTTGATGAAGAATTCAAATGCAACCAGCTATGTCGCTGCAACGTTCCACCCAACCATAGGCCAGCGTGCTCATCAGTCTCTCAGCAACACTGCCACCCCCGAGCTAGGCATGGTTCCTCCGGAATAAAGGTCAATTGCAGGCTTATACATAGCCAAGGGGCACAAACAACAAACTAACACAGCTGGATTTCATAGGCTTTCAATAGATAAGCCAAGCCAGCACAGTCCGAAGACTATCCATTGCACTTAGGTAACCAATCAGCTGTCACGGCTTAAAACAGGGCAACACAGAGTTGTTCTTGGCCCTATCGTGGCCAAAACAACTCAGCAACAACACCCAAACCAGGGTAACAACAACAGCCCAATTTCACAATGAAAACGATGGAAACTATGCACAGTCCAAAACAGGGAAACTCAGCCGACATATTGGAAATCCACAGTGACCCAAATCGTGGGTGAAATCAACAGTTTGTCCAAGGCAATTGAGCCACAGGAAGACTCTGTTAGGATATTTAGACACTTAGGAGTTAGTTAAGATCAACTTGTGTAATATATCCGTTAGGTAAAAGTGTCTTTCTTTAGTATGCATTAGTATGCATTTGTAAATATTCTAATCCGACGGTCACGATATGTTCTAGACATAAAGTGATCCGACGGTTCAACTTCTATTAGATCATACCTACCATTGATCCGTGGCTTAACACCCGATTGGTCTATGATCTCTATTTAAAGAGCATAGAGGGTCCTTGGCTAGTTGATCGATTAGGAGAAGCTCATGTAACTTTCTTTCTTTTGCATAATAAATTGCTCCGAAGTAGCTATTTGGCCGGGGCCGTGGACTGTTTCCCTCTCGAGGGTTTTAACCACGTGACAAACATTGGTGTATTGATCTGTGATCTATTTGTGTGAAGCAGCTATTCTTGGTGTTCGGTCCTTTGGGAGTACCCTGCATACCCTAACATGGTATCAGAGCTTTTATGAAGAGCCGCTTTCGGTTTTGATCAAGATCTGTAACCGGTGTTGCTGAAAATTTGAAAGGGTTTCTGGTTTTTAGATTTTCTGTGCATTTGTGGCCTGTGGGAGCTATTCCATTGCGTCCGGAGCGCCGTTTCCATTTGGAAACAGTTTTCGTTTCACCGAAAACCATTTCCGTTTGCTCCAGAAACACCCATTTCGGCAAATCTGAAGGTATAATGTTACAGTGACGGTTTTGTTTTTTTTTAATCTCTCATATTTTATCAGTATTATTATTAGATCTTTATTGTTTTAGTCTTGGACTGTTCCCTTTCCTGGCTGCGTATGCTCTTTGCCGTGCACCTTGCGTGATCGCGGCGAATCAGAAACAGTGAGGAAAAGTTTTTTCTTGTCTTCTCGGCTACGTATGCTCTTTGCCGTGCACCTTGTGCGATCACGGCAAATCAGAAGTAGCGAAAAAACTTGAAAACGTAGACTTTTCGGGTAAGCTAACCAAGATCTAACCCCATTGTGTAGAAAAAGTTTTTTTTGTTTTTTGTTTTTCGTTTTTATTGTGATTTGCAGGAAAACGAGAGAGAAGAGTTAGATAAACCTGATAAAGCTTGGGAAAAGTTGGAATCTATGTTTGGTAAACACAATGAAATTCGAGGTCATCAACTTGAGAATGAGTTGCTTACCTTGAATCCAAATGATTTTTCTTGCATTCAAGACTATTTATCTAAGTATAAAACTCTTAGACTATTATGTGCAGAATGCAAGATTAAGAAAGAAGACAAACAATGCATTTATCATATTCTTTCCAAACTTGGACCTGCATATTCTATTTTTGTATCTAAATTCTACTCCATGAAAGAATCCTTGACCGCAGCCAGCTATGTAGAGCCTAGTCTTGAATCCTTTTGTGATTCCTTAATTAGAGAGCAAGACAAGCTCATTCATCT
>LPNX010446196.1:136014-206126 GCA_001517045.1 Pseudotsuga menziesii
ACAGACTCACACAGACCACGCTGGAAACAAATTTACATACTCCCAGCCTGGGTGTGGGTAATAATCAACGTAGAACCCACAAATCGACCCATGGGGAAAGGATTCAGCCACTCCATTCACCAATCCACAGAGGAAAACGACGTGGGTAAAACCCAGGAAATTCCTGTGCGTGAAAATGAGAAACGGGAGGGAAATTCTCTGCGTGAGAATGCACAGCAGTCAGGAGGACGCGAATTGCAAGTGCCTGAGAGTTTAGCAACTCGTGAAGAGGAAGAAAATGCCTGCGTGAGACCAAAATCGCCCAGCTCTGTGCGTGAGGAGCCAACAGAGACAAAATCGCGGTGAGAGTGAACTGACCAGGGAAGAGTGCGTGAGAGAGAAGAATGGAAAACGTGGGTGGAGTGGGCAGGTGGGCAAAGGACTGACAGTCCTGCCACCCCACTCCCAAAGGCATTAACTGCCTCAACCACCAGCAGCCATTACTCCTCAACTGCCCAACAAAACATTAAAGAGGTTGACAAGGGAAGATGGAAAATCAACAAGGTGACAAACATGGGTTTTTCCCCCATAACCAAGGTTTGACATCCCCCCCCACCCCTTATCCTTTGGAGCCATGCCCTTTTCATTCAACGTTGCACTGCCGTAGCTGGTTGGGGTTTATTTTAATTGATGTGCGTGTTTACATGATGCCATATTAAAATGTGCCGGATAGCACGACATACCATCGGCAATTATCCCCCATTGTCGAAACATACACAACCAAACCGATGGTGGGGCTTTTGCCTTGAGCTCCTCACCACGATTAATTACAATATATACATCATGCAAACGGGGTCAAAATCGGGGACATTACATTCCCCTCCCCCTTGGAATAACACCGTCCTCGGTGTTCCATTACATATATACAATATATATACAATTGCACATCAAAATTTCAAAATTGCAGATCTATCCCACGTTCAATCGTTTACTTGGAACGTTCAAGACCAAGCCTCTCGGCTTCCATGGACTTTTCCTGCTGGTTCTCAGCTTCTTGCTGATCCCGAAGTTTAGGAACTTTGCGGCTATTGCCCTCATCATGTTCCCTCATTGGGAAGTCCCGGTGTAGATGATGTCCTACGCATCTCTAGCATCTCACTGGCTGCTTCATCTTTACCTGCTCAATTTCCTTTGAGTCTTCATGCCTGGTCCGTTTCTTATCGGGTCATTTGGACAAATGTCCCATCGCTGATCTACCTTCCTTTCCTTTGTCGATTGCTCTCAGAAGGCTTTTCGCCTCCCTTTGCAAACTAATAGAGTCTTGCAAAATCTGGTGGTTCATTTCACTATGCCTTTTCTGTATCCTGAGCATCTCCCCAAGATTCTCTTGGGTCTTGGCAATCACTTGAAGGAGACTTCCAGCTAAGTCCAATAACTTTTGATCTGCTGCCATAATCAACGTGCATCACCTGGTTTTCACTTTTCTCACCTGTGGAATGCACCATTGAAAGTCTATCAGACCAAGCATAATATAGATATCAAAATCAGTTAGTTAATTACCCAATTGGCATGACAGTCCGAGTTCCACTAAGGAAACTTTCACATTTTTCATGCCTTTCCCCAATAGGCACATGAGCTCATTCATGTCCATTCCTGGGCAGGGAATTAACTATTCCAGCATTCACAAATTTACTTTAGCAAATACATACTTTCCATTCGCAATCATACATGCATTCAACAATCTTTTGTTTTCACAATGCATAAATGTGTATATATATATATATATATAATCAAAAGGCAAGAGAGAGCAGTAAGAGTTTTTTTTTCTTTTTTCTTTTTTCTCCTCTTTGTTTTGTTCCATCCTGGAACCCACACCATTGCAGTGGCTTTTCATGCTCTCAGCCTCTTTCACTTTACCGTGAATGCTGGACCAATCCTTCTTGGTCATGACACGTAGTGTCTTTGGTCTATTCTAGACCTCTAAACCATGGAGTCTCTCCACATGGTTTGTCTCGGCTGCTAGGACTTCCCCGTCTTACTAGCACCTTTTTCATTGCCGCTCATTCTGAGCTCTCTAGGACAGTCACATGTCCACATGCACCTCTAGGATGCTCTCATAGTCTTCGCTTCCAGCGATACCTATATCCAAACATTGAATAAATTCACATGTTTAGTTTATTCTCATTATTTTTATCTCTAAAGCAAGAGTTTAAAACATCATAACCAAATCATATACACATGTATATCTATAAGCAAAAATAATCCAATAGTTATCTGTATTGTGCATTTCCTCATTCATCCATAGGATCCTGCTTCGCTTTGCAAGCCTTGGGATCGCCTATGGACTCAAATGTTAGGTCAGCATGCCGGCTTCTCCTCAACATCAAATAATTAATGTCCAGCTAGTACATAACCATGTCAACTGGGATTGGAACTTTATCATGACCATTTCCAGGTCTAGGATCTACTATGGATCCTTAGGCATATCACAACCCATCATACACTTATGTCAACAATGACACATACACTTATATCAACATGCACTTATACCAACATACACTTATATCAACAATACACTTATATCAACCATTTACCTTTACCTTTAGCCTGTCAACACAAGCAACACAAGCAATACAAGCAACTCATCAACATCATTACTCTAAAACTGTAATCACATTTCATATCATTCACTATCAAATATTGAGACACCAGGAGTGCGTCCACTCCCCAGAGTGTAATCAATATTGAAAACCCTTTCATGACTCGACATCGGAAAAGTGTGCACTCTCTTCCGGTGTGTGCCATGTAGGCCCTATTCATACTCAAGAAATCGGTCATAATGGAAATAAATCAAAACATGTTCTGCATATGGAATTTAATAATTAAACATCCATATTCATAGCAAGAGTCACAAAACACTTATCCATTTGCCATCGCAGTATGCCTTTGTATCTGTTAGGCACCGTCAAGGAGTTGGGAAAAACTGAATGCTAAGCTGGTGAGCTCGCAGCGGAGCTAGGAACACCTACACCAGAACTAGCCTGACTTCTATAACACCCACACACACACCTAGCACAAGGAATCAGTCCCTTCTCTGCTACACAGTCCCTCAGGCCCTGCATTCCCTTCTAGTGCTATCCCGGGGTTGTGGAGAAGAAAGCCAGCCCTCTAGCTCTGTCTGTGTGGTTTCCAATCACCAGGTTTAAGCAAACCAAGGCCCCATCCCTTTTCCCTGTTTACGTTTTATATCCACACATGTCTCACTGACATAATCCAAACCATCTCACTCATGTTATCACCAAACATGCAGTGCAGATGAGACATTTTCAAAATGTCTAATGGAGTTTCACCCGAACGCCATTTCCAAGATAAGGGAAAACCTTCCCATGAAGCTTGGCTCTTGCAGGTCATCACACATGATCTTCCAGCAGTGTGTACTCCTGACACATTCATCAAATAGCCAAACAATCAGTGATTACCTGATACTACAATCCAAATTGATCGTTCCATAACCAAGCAATGACATTAGCAATCGAATTCAATAAGAATTTGCGATTCTATCTACTACATAAATTGACTTGCTCATTTGTGGGTCTCTTGTAAGCAGCATTACTATGCCCATTATAATTTTTATGCTTACTATCATAACATGAATACCCACTTACCATGTGTCCCTCCTGACACAATCTCACACAAGCCAACAATGATTAGTAGCCGTTAGTACCTCTTAAATCCGAAATCCACAGTTCGAATTGAACAACACGTACGAACTAATTTTCACAACCATGAGACTTTTTCTCATAAATGGTAGATTCTGGCAGTGGTCAGGAACTTACCTCTCACTGTCATGTTTGAAGTAATCTACCTGAACATAAACTTCAAACAACCAAACACAAGCTTATGCAAACCAATAGTGACTAGTGGTTGCCAGCAATATTTGAAATTCACAATTCAAATTTTAACAAGCTCTTTCACATGGTGGATTCTGGCATTGGTCAGGGTCTTACCTCTCAATGCCATTCTCAAAATAATCTACTAGAAACATAAGCTTCAATCAACCAAACACTTGGTAAGTATGGATGCATATACTATCTCATTGCTACAACCATCACTGAAGCATTTTCAGAATTTATAAAATTCAAATACTTCAAAGGTTAGTCACATCAGTGTTCTCAAATCTCATTTACTTCGTGCAATCATTATCATGCTAACATTGCAAGGTATAGTCATATCATTCATGCAACTGAATGAAAGTTTAGATACCCTTACTTCACAGGCGTATCATTCATACCACCTTGCTCTTCAATAGAGCATTTCTGGCAGCCAATTGATCATGACTATCCTGCATTCATAACAGCCTTCAAAACGGTTTCAGAATTATCATTAATTCATCATTCCAGTTGTTAGTTATTCATACTATCACATGCATTCGTCTCAATGCATTCATGCCATACATCACAACATTGCACCTTTACTTAGGCAATCAGTCACTCACACCCTTCATACGCATACATTCAATGCATAACAACAAGATTCATAAAATCTTCTTAATGCATGTCCATTCAACGCTACCTTGCATTGATTCAGGAATACTATGCATTCAACCATACCATGGCCTAACCATGACTACCTCATATAGGATGCATTACTATAATCAATATCATTAACATGTATAGGCATGACACCTTTCGACATTTCAGCATTCACATGGTATGAGGTCTCTTACCTGGACCAATCCATGGAATCTATCATAAGCAAACTCTTACCTGCATGGGTCGTACTTACACCCTTTCCATGACCAGTGTGGTGGTCCTTTGCAGGAGATTGCAGAATTTGCTCACCAACTTTTGTTATGGACTCGTTGCCTTATCCCCTTCTTTATAGGGTTGCTGGTCTCATCCCATCAGCATCAGCAACATATTCATCCGGGTCCATATCATCGTTGGTTCGTCCACTAATGCCAACATCAAAACAATGATTATCATCAGTGGTTCATTATACATATATATATTCCAATATTCTTACCAATCATACAATATCCTATGCATGCAATACATATCCTCATGCATTTCAAGCATAAACTCAGGAAATATAGTTATAATCAACAAGATAGGGTCTTAAGGAAAACTTCCCTTTTCAAGCCTTCCATCCTTGCATGGAACTCCCTTTTCACACAGCAACGGGTTGACTTCATAGTCCTTGCTGCCCCTGGGCATGCAACTGTCCAGATTTTTCCATTTGACAACAGTGGCCATTATTAGCACTTTGCTTCTTCATGCTCAGATTCTGGTCACTTATCCTGGTTCCCCACTGGATAAGCTTTCCAACGCCTATTCACATGTGTCATTCCGATCTCGGATGTGAAAACCACACCCCTTCTAAGAATGAAGACTTTCACCAATCTTGGCATTTTACACGCAGCTACAAAGTAGAATTTTCACATTCTTCTAATGATCTCAGAACCATTTTGGTAGCTGCATTTTTGGCATCCCTTTTCTCCTTTTCAGCCCTGAAATTCACTGAAGAACAGCTCAAAATTTCACTGAGAAACAGTCAAAATCTGCTGGGAAAATCCCACCGCAAACACAAATTTTCCCTGTGCAGAATCGGCTGTCGGCTGTCTCTCTAATCGGCTGTCGGAACCATCATCTCGTCCACTGAATCGGCTCCCAAACCGATCTCCCTTCCACCGTATCGGCTCTCGAACCATTCTCCCTTCCACCGAATCGGCTCTTTGGAAGCTCTAACCTTCCGCAACGGCGGCTCTCCGGGAGTTTCAACCCTTCCGCAACTGCGGCTCCCCGGAAGCTCCAACCTCCCGCAATGTCGGCTAAATTCACATCGGATGTTGAACCGCTTTTCATCCGCAACGGTGGACATCTACTTCGTCAACTCTTCCGATCAGTGAACTATCTTTGAGCCTTAACCCTTTTTGACATGTCGGCGATCGGGGGAATCTCCCATCGGAAGACTTAACCGTTTGGGCTTCCGCAACGGCGGACGGAAAACTTCATCAGTTCGCCCACAACGGCGAACGCCCACTTCGCCGGCTCTTCCGATTGGCACTTACGTCGGACGTCGACGGACTCTCGTAACATCGGACATCGGACAACTCTCCCTTCCGGTTTCTCCAGCACTTAGCCAAATTTTCGATTTTCCAAAATTTCTTCTTCGTCGGCAATCGGATGACTCTCGCATCGGATGCAGGATTGCTTCGTCGTACGCAACGGCGGAAGTTCACTTCCTCCAATGGCCTGACCGTTCCATACTTAGCCAAATTTTAAATCTTTCTACGGCGTCGACGATCAGATGAATCTCGAGTCGGATGTGGAATCGCTCCTCCATCCGCAATAGCGACACTTCCGGGATTCGTCCGCAACGTCGGAAGTTAACTTCATCCCCTCTTCCGCAACGGCAGACAGGGACTTCACGAAACCTTCCGACTATTCCAATACTTAGGCAAAATTTCGAGCTTTCTTTTCGTGCGTCGGCTGTCGGAACACTCTCTGCATCGGAAGCCTTATTGCTTCTGCACCCGCAACGGCGGAGCGCAACCCTTTTTCTCTTCCGGTTGGCCGCCCGCTCACTTAGCCAAATTTCAAATTTTATGCGGCAGCGGCTGTTGGTGGTCTTTGCACATCGGAAGTCGAATGATTCTTACGTCAGATGTAGATCACTTCGCCGTCCGCAACGTCGGTCGGGGGACTTCACCAATCCTTCCGCAACAGCGGAAGTCCACTTCTCCAACCCTTCCGACGGTTCAAGCACGTGGGCGATTTTCTTGAAGTTTCCAGTCTGATTTCCACTGGGAAGGAAGAATTTATGCATTTGTCCCTGCACTTTCATGGCCCATAGAGGCCCACTGATGCAACCTGGAAGCTCTGATACCACTATGTCACGTCCCCGTCCCTCAACCAGCGAAGAGGACACGACGAACACATCCACACAACCTGGCAAATAGCCCATGAACATAAAACAGAAATCAAATGCTGGACATAAAATTTACAAGCATACACAGATGCATAATTCATCATACAAGGATGCACAGTCCTTCAAACAATCAGCGAAAGCAAACATAGACATTCCAGCATTTACAATCAATATAAATTACAGAGATGCAGTAAACAGCAGTACTTATCTTTTGATGAAGAATTCAAACGCAACCAGCTACGTCGCTGCAACGTTCCACCCAACCATAGGCCAGCGTGCTCATCAGTCTCTCAGCAACGCTGCCACCCCCGAGCTGGGCATGGTTCCTCCGAAATAAGGGTCAATTGCAGGCTTATACATAGCCAAGGGGCACAAACAACAAACTAACACAGCTGGGTTTCACAGGCTTTCAACAGACAATCCAAGCCAGCACAGTCCGAAGACTATCCATTGCACTCAGGTAACCAATCAGCTGTCACGGCTTAAAACAGGGCAACACAGAGTTGTTCTTGGCCCTATCATGGCCAAAACAACTCAGCAACAACACCCAAACTAGGGTAACAACAGCAACCCAATTTCACAATGAAAATGATGGCAACTATGCACAGTCCAAAACAGGGAAACTCAGCCGACATATTGGAAATCCACAGTGACCCAAATCATGGGTGAAATCAACAATTCATCCAAGGCAATTGAGCCACGGGAAGACTCACACAGACCACGCTGGAAACAAATTTACATACTCCCAGCCTGGGCGTGGGTAATAATCAACGTAGAACCCACAATTTGACCCATGGGGAAAGGATTCAGCCACTCCATTCACCAATCCACAGAGGAAAACGACATGGGTAAAACCCAGGAAATTCCTGTGCGCGAAAATGAGAAACGAGAGGGAAATTCTCTGCGTGAGAATGCACAGCAGTCAGGAGGACACGAATTGCAAGTGCCTGAGCGTTTAGCAACTCGTGAAGAGGAAGAAAATGCCTGCGTGAGACCAAAATCGCCCAGCTCTATGCATGAGGAGCCAACAGAGACAAAATCGTGGTGAGAGTGAACTGACCAGGGAAGAGTGCGTGAGGGAGAAGAATGGAAAACATGGGTGGAGTGGGCAGGTGGGAAAAGGACTGATAGTCCTGCCACCCCACTCCCAAAGGCATTAACTGCCTCAACCACCAGCAACCATTACTCCTCAGCTGCCCAACAAAACATTAAAGAGGTTGACAAGGGAAGATGGAAAATCAACAAGGTGACAAACATGGGTTTTTCCCCCATAACCAAGGTTTGACCCCCCCCCCCCCACCCCTTATCCTTTGGAAACATGCCCTTTTCATTCAACGTTGCACTGCCGTAGCTGGTTGGGGTTTATTTTAATTGATGTGCGTGTTTACATGATGCCATATTAAAATGTGTCGGATAGCACGACATACCATCGGCAATTATCCCCCATTGCCGAAACATATACAACCAAACCGATGGCGGGGCTTTTGTCTTGAGCTCCTCACCACGATTAATTACAATATATACATCATGCAAACGGGGTCGAAACCAGGGACATTACAGTGTCGAGATGCCTTAGTGGCTTTAGAAGTAAATAAGCGTCGCGTTAAGGTCCAATATGATAAGTCTGTCCGTCCGAGGAGGTTTAGTGAAGGTGATTTGGTCCTTTTGTGGGATCAAGCTAAAGAACCCTTGGGGAAGGGAAGTTTAATCCCATGTGGCATGGTCATTACATAGTTAACTTATGTGTTAGAGAAAGGCACCTATGAGATGGTGTATTATGAAGGGACAGCCTTGGCGGAGCCTAGAAATGGGCTCTATCTTAAAAAATACTATGCATAATCTTTAGCCAAGGCTGATTATTGTATATTATTGTATAGTTTTTTGCATAGTTAGGTTTTCTTATGATGATTAGATTTGTTGATTATCTTTCATTTCTTATGGCATATGTCAATGGAATCTTTCGCTTACATAGGATTCGCTAATGGTGCTAGCCGTCACACTCAAAACTCAGCCTCTTCTGCTTGGGTGATTTATACTCCTACGGGCCAGGTATTGTCTTCAGGAGGCATATGTTTATGACCTTCTTCAAACAATGTTGTTGAGTATAGTGTCATTATTGAGTTGTTTCAGAATGCCATTTCACATGGTGTTCTCTCTCTTGAGGTACGTCTTGATTTGCAGTTAGTAGTGTCATAACTTAATGGCTTGTATCATATTAGGGATCTGGCATTATGACGAATATTCTTACATGTGAGATTGTTAGAACGACAATTTGAGAACATAAAATACATACATGTTTTAAGAATTTTTAATCAATTTGCTAACTCATATGCTAACTATGTGTTATATTGGCATTTCTTTCATAGACCATAAGCATATCACAAACATACATTTTTACACACATGTAAGTAAATAAAATCGATCATCATAAAACGTTTTTCATTAAACATCCAAAATGTGACTTCATAATACATAAGTGTCATAATACAAAAATGGGGCTTCCGAGCCACCAAAATATAATACACGGTTGTGCAAAAATAAATCACTCTCAAGTCTCTAAGCCTATGGAGGAGGAGGAGGGTTCTGATCATGGTAGCACACCACAGCTCTAGCTAGTCATCGGAATAACCAAACCCATGCCCATGGTACACCAACTACCTGGTGCTGCATGGCCTCAAGCAAGTCCTCAACTTGTGCCATGGGTACCATATGTATCAAGCATACAAAGTTTGTGCAGATGCTTTGGAGAGTCCGCTCTACATCCACACCCATGATGTCATCTCCTCTTCCCCTCTGTCTATGATGAGGGAAACCATCAAGCCACCGTGGTCCAACATCTGCATACACATGACAGATTGTCACTATGTGTCATCACACCAAAACATGTCTTTTGAGTCATTATATCAAAAAACAAAAAAACAAAAAATTCAAAAAACTTAAAAAAGAGGGTTTGGGATTCGTTTCCTATATCACCGTATGCTACTCCTGGTGGTAGGGGCATGTCTTTATCTCCCTAGAAATCTATCCCTGCATAGGGATAGTCATAGATGGCAATGATCTGTCGATGCCACCATGGAAATAAGTCAGTTGGGTTGGGGTTAGACACCCTACCTTCGTCCAATCTGTGCATAGCATATTTCCAACTTTGTTGGGCCATATCTTGAACCCTTTGTGGAGGAACATCAACTATAGGGCTTAG
This sequence comes from Pseudotsuga menziesii, assembly GCA_001517045.1. Lineage (NCBI taxonomy): Eukaryota > Viridiplantae > Streptophyta > Pinopsida > Pinales > Pinaceae > Pseudotsuga > Pseudotsuga menziesii. The sequence continues at coordinate 146,123 of LPNX010446196.1, forward strand.
CCCCGATACACGCTCAAAGAAGAGCATGCTTAGTATGCTGTTGAAACCAAAGTTTCGTACCCTTCCCATCTTGTAGTCACTGAGCCACTTCTTCATGTTACTCAACAATGCAGTGCTCCAGTCATACACTGTGGGTCTCATACACTCCACCGCATAGAACATCAATGGCTGCGAGGCTTGGTGGAGTGAAGCTAAACGACCTATCCTACCTAGTTCCAATAGTATGGCCTTCAGTACGAGTACCTGGATGGATTTTGTTGGGATTTGACTCCCAAACTTTTTTGTGTCCAAAAAATAGTATACTACAATGTACTCATCAATGGTGAGGCCACCTCTAGGCCCACGAGAGTGTAGTTTCACCACCTCTCCCCGTCGGGACAATCCAGTAATGAAATATATGTCCTCCACCTCTATAGTGAGGGACATCCCATCGATATGAAAAGACTCTGAGTTTGGATCCCAGTAGTCTACTAGCATCTGCAGGAGTCTTGGTTTGGCCCTTACGCTGCTAAGACACCAAAACTTATATAGCCCACATGCACATAGAGGTTGTTGAGCCATTAAATCACCCCGAACAACCTCTTCTACATCTCCATGTTCCCTCTCCTTCCATTCTAGAACCATCCTGCACATTAAAAATAGTTTTTGGTCATTATTTACCTTAAAAAACCTTGTGCACATCTACATACGTGACTGTTTGCAAAACAACCACATATGTATGCGGTTTTGGGAGGTTTTTCTGCGTATAGCCAGCCCTATATGCGAAAAAAGCCTCGATATCTGTGTGGGACGAAACGACTATTTTAGACTGGCCTAAAAATCAAAATTGACCATGTAAATTGAAAACATTTGCATGAAAATGGAAGAGGAGGACATGAGAAGTTACCTAGAACAAACGGTGTCGAATTTCACTGGACGAAGCTCCCGAAATTCGCATTGGAAGTTTTGAGCTCAAATGGGTAAAAATTCAAATGAAATGGAATTTTTGAATTTTTTACTATTTATAGAAATTTTTTGAAATTTTTGAAATTTTTTACCCCCTTTCTATAGTTTTGAACCATTTCTGACAATTTTGGACCGTTTTGGACTAATTTGATGATGTAGGAGTCCATTTTGAGCGTCATTTTGACTGTGGTTTTGACCTGTTCATGGTGATTTCAGGTATTATGTCTAAACTGGCATATAGGTTAGATTTCACATCCATTTGCATTTTGCATGACCTTATGACCATTTCATTATAACCTTAGGTATGAACCCATTCTATCTTGTCACAGAACTTTCTTGTTGTTTTATAAGTGACATGATGTGAATGGTAGAGCTTGACCATACATGGGTGCCCTAGTTAGCTCCTTTTTTGCATTTGGTGCCCATGCCAACATTTTTTCCTTTAGGGTGTGGAAGTCCTTTGTATAGTATCACCATGTCTTTGCGCAAGAGCCTAATACTCCTCTTGATCTTTTTACTAGCCTTTTTCCCCAGGACCCCCTTATGTCAAGTTGTAATTCCATTATCATGAGTTTTTCCTACCTCATTGAGCCTTATGTCATCTTCCCTGACTTTGATTATCAGCTATATATCCCAAGCTTGTCTCATGTCTAGCCATGCAGAGCCATTTTATATATCCTTTGCAGCTTGATTCCCCAGTTTACCCGAAGGGGACTTTCCAACGACTGTCGTTATCCTACACATGAGTCCTTGCATTGAGCATAGGTATGTTCAACTGCTTGGAACTAGTTTGTTTTCCTGTTGACACTCGTCTCCCCCTAGTCTGTAACTATAAAGCACTTTTATTCTTTTTCAAGATTTTCAAACTATTTGAAAAAGTCCAAAAAAAAATAAAAAAACCAAAAATCCGGAAAAGAAAAGATGTTATCTTTGGCAGCAGTCGAGTCATTTCTCCTTCGACCAGAGTACTATATATCACATCCATTGGTTGGGTTAATAGTTTGACTTTAGGAGCTGTACTCATTTCTCTGAGTTTATCTCCACCAACTGGTTAAGCTTCCAGTCCCTATGGAGCCTCTGTCGATGCCTCCTATGTCACAAAGATGTCCTAGTTTTGTATATTGAGTCTATGCTACCTACATTTAGTCACCATTTTCCTTTATGCTCTTGTTTGAAGGAAGTTGAAACCTGAGTCATCCATTCCTCAGTTCTCTTGAATTTGCATGTCAGCCATTCCCGGTACTGATACTAGTTTGTGCACATTATGATCAAGTCCTTCCACATTATACAGCCTTGATGAGTACCTCATGTTGGATGATGAGGGATGCATTAGTTCCCTCCTTCCAGCAGATTTCATCCCATCGACCTCAGATCATTTATTTTGGGATAGGAATCTAGAGTCATTTTTGAGTGCCTTAAGACTTGCAGTCATCAATGGCAGGTTCTCTTGCCATTGATAATTTTGGGAATACATCAATGTCCCCTGATCGATGGATCCTCTCAAGTGTTCGACCTCAACACATTTATTCACACTTGTTAGTTTGCAGTCTAGTACCTTGATTCCCATTTTCATTATTGGTGGGGGATCTCGCGTCTGTTAATGGTATACATCAATGACCGGTAATCAGACAATGGACTACTATCTTCAACCTCGACACCTCTATTCACATAGTAGGACATATACTCATAGCGGATTGTGTAGAAGACCTTCCAGATTGGTGGCATTTCATATATGCTACCTCCTTGATCGTGCCAGTGTTCATGAGATTTCAGCTCTCGTGACTTGATTCCAATGTATGTCAGATATTTCCAGCCATTATGGAGATCTTGATCCATTATATATCTTCAGCTTAATGGATATTATGATCCTTTGTATATCTTCATCATGGAGATTTTGATCTATCTATATTGTACATGGCAATGACCACACATGTCATATTTTGTATCATGCCTATTCATGGCCATTGTACTCTTATGTATCCGAGATTGCTATATGTACTTGAAATTATTGTATTAAACTATTGGATGGTTGGTTCTTCCACCTGCTTCTTCATCACTTGACTTCTAGGATGGACTTATAATGTATTTCGGCCATCGTATCACCCCTCTGACCTAACACATTAGGGGGCATATGTTACACCTGATTTTACCACACATGGTAGATCACACCTTTATGGCCTTCCCTATCCCTCTGTAGACTCTTTAGACCCCATGGACCATTTTTGTACCTTTGATGTTTCCAATATTATCCCTAAAAACATGCATTATTTTCCATACGCGAATTTTAAACCTATTCTCGCGTATGTACGTGGATATGACCTTAAAACCCACGTACATCGAGATGTGTTCAAAAGGCCGAACAGTTTTGGATTTTTCCTTGAGTTTGATCTGAGTCACTTGTCTCTTAGCCTTCCATATGCCTTGAGATCGCTCAAATTTGACCTTCCATTACCCCATTGAAGAACTATATAAGGAACCCTTTGGATAGATTGAAGGGAGAGGAATTGAAGAGTAAGAAAACTATAGTCCATTTTTGCCGAAGCTTATACTTGAGTCTGCATCCCTTTGTCCCTTGGATCACTTTGTGTTCTTCCCAAGATTTCCTTTGCTTGTGAGCTTGCTATCAAGAGATGGAGGATTGAAGTGGTGGAGGCCAAGGTGGAGGACTCTATTTCTCTGATTCGTATATGTGCCGATAGAGGTTGTCACTATTGTAATCTCTGATTTATATTAATATAAATATATTTTCCTGTCCAATAATGTGTATTTAAATGATTATTGAATCCATGGATGCTTTTAAATTCTTATATGTTATTGATTATATATGCTATAGTAGGTCTAACACAATTATATAGCATGCTTGTCTTGTTTGCTAAATGTTGAGAGAGAAAATTGCTAATACAAGCGAGAGTGGAAAAGCTCAATGAGGATCTACATCAACCATCCAGAATAAGGTATGTTTCGAGATCCTATAGTGTTATATATTTGGTTTCTCTTGCATATGGGAAAGGATTGATTTATGTGGCTACTCTATCTGTTGTGGTACCCCAAGCCATAGGAAGTTTTCTCTGTGACACTTCGCCTTCTCTGATTTTCTTAGTAGCTTCAGATGCTGCTTTTCTTCTTTCCTCAAGCACCTTCGGGGGTGTTCTTGGCATCTTCCTATCTTGCAGCTCCTCCACTTGCTACTGAAGATCCTGCGTGATCTTTGTGATCCTGGTCACTTTATCCAAGGATTCTTCATCTTCTTGGCCTGCTTCTGGTTGGAATGCTACAATGGCATTCGTGATAGATTCCACTAATGCGATGCGGCTTTGTTCACGCACTAATATTTCCTATTCTTTTTCGAAAAGAAGGGTGATGCGCCCCTGTAGTTTGTGCTATTTCTCCTTCAATGTGGCCTTGCATAGATTTTCCTTCTGCTATTGTTTTGTTTCCTGGTAAGCAACAACATTTTCCTTAACCGAATTTTGGACGTCGCTGTCTGCTGAATGTTATAGACTTCCTCCAAGGCTAGCTTGGAGAAGTTTATCTGTGCAAATTGTTGTCATCGGGACTTGCACTTGTCTCTATGTCTTCCACCAGTTCCTACCTCTGAATCACCACTTTTATTGGTGGCACTAATGCTGGTGTAACTATTGGAATACTGGGATCAACACCATATGTCTCGGCCTCCACTATGGCTTTGACATCCTGGATGGCTTCAATCAACTTATTGAGATGGCCATCGTCTTGGGTAGCAATTTTTACTTGATGCATCCTCATAATAGCAAGGTTATCTTGCATGAACTTAGAAACAGCATCGGCAAGTTCTTGCATATCATCTTCAGTCAATGTGTTCATGTTCACTGTTCTGTCAGATTTCTGCTTCTTGCGGGACGAGTGGCCCTCTTCTTGTTGTGCGTGCATCTGTGTCTGCACATGCTCTTGACTTGGCGGGAACTCTAATGCATGATGGTCCGAGTCATCAATATTATCATCATCCTCATTGTGTTCATGTGATGGATCATCTTGGTTTTCATCGCCTTCATGCTATTCCCCATTAACTTGGTGAAGTGGCGGTTCCTCTGCATTCTGCTCTTCAGGTAGTTACTCTACTAGTGGGTCGCACCATTCATCTAGCCAAATATTGATAATTGCATCCATGTCCTCATTTTTCACCATGAATTCTGCATGGTGCACCTATTTGATTGGGTCCTTTGTGGGAAATAGGATTATATTATGTAGTTCAGCTTGAAACTCGATGAATGCAGTGTACCTATGAACTGTCGCAGCGTGGATTCTGTGGGATTGGAGGACAACATCATGCATCACCTCTGCATGTACAAAGAATGCAATTTTGTTATCCTTATGCTAATTGTTGTCCACCTTGTCTTCCCACAAATTTTGGTACCTTGCACCAAGGGAAGGTAGTGGGACATCCATCTAGACGTAGTCTGGCGGGTTACCCCACATAGTGAATGAAATCAACATCAGCAACTAGGAATAGTTGAATTTGTAAGTGTCCTTGTGTTGTTCCTGCATCACATCATCTATGAGTTTGTTCAGTAGGTACCATGACCAATTGAATACTCCCCCTAGTGCGCATAAATCTGTGAGCTTCCCCACCACTGCCGAACATTTATTGGGTATCATCTTATGGAGCATCTTACAAGATAGGATCTTTGCGGTGATGCACACACTTTTGTGTTGGATGGACCCAATCAAGAAGCCCCAACCAACTTGCTAAAGGTTATGATTCCACTTGATAGGGTTAATGTCTTTCTTGGCCAAGTATGGCAATCATCACCTTCGTTTGGGAGGCAATTGACCCTTGAAATTAACTCGGCGTCGACTAGATATGGTTGATCCAGCCATACACATCCTCTATGGAAGTAGACCAGTAACTGCTCCACATACGTATTGACTTGTATGCTATGGCCAAAGTGAGGCATTAACAACATGTTTGTCAGACCTGCGCAGGAAAGTCCCTCAGCCTAGTCCATTGGCCTGAGCACCTGGGTGTCACTTGTAGCGGACTAGTTCATGACCATGTAGTTTGTTATCTGTATTCCTTCCTGCTTCCAAGTGTCAAAGTCCTAGAACTTCAACCTAGCCAAATCAGGTAGGATATCCTTTAGCAAGGGAACGTTAATAGGAATTTGCGGCGCTACTAGAGTAGTCACCATCTTCTTTAGGAGAGCCCTCTCCTCTACATCATTTCTCCTTGACCAAATGTAATGTGGGAAATTTGGATCGAGCCACTCTGCCTCCAGCTCTCTTTATGGAAGCACGTCTTCGTCCATGACATCTTCTGGTTTCTTGCCAACAGGTTCCTTTCCTCACTCATCTTAAGCGGTCATAGCCTTGGGTTTTATCTATTGTGGTGGTGGTGGCCCGGACACCTCTCCTGGTTGCGTCTCATTAGGATACCTCATCTCTTTTCCAGGTGCTATAGCTCCTTATTGTTTGTATGTTCTTTCCATGGGGTCAATCTCTAGTTGCTGCTATGGCTGTTGTACCTCTGGTGACTATATTTCTTCTTCCTCGCTAATGGGGAAACCAAAGATAACAGTGGCATCCGATGCCTCACAACCACTAGGGATGTCAATTACCATGGACTTCGATGTAATTGAACAAGGATGGCAGGGTTTAGCTCTGTAATCATGTGGCTCTAGTTTTCTCAGGTCTCACTGTGCATAACAGAATGCTTGATGGGGAAGCTGAGTATTTATATGGCCCTCTGCGTCCTGCAATCATCACTTGACAAGAGGTCAAGGTCTAATCGATCTCTCGAGTTTCTTATGCGGATAGTTTGTTCATTAACTTCTATAACTCGCTTTCTGGGTTGTACTTGTCAGGCTAGTTATGGTAGTTATGTTGAGGACAGGTGATGGGACCAAAAAGTACGTCGCCCTGTTCCTTATAATGCGTCAAATTAATGTCAATTAACTGTCATGGCCACAGAATATTTGTTATATATTCGTATTTTAATGTTGGATAGCCTATCATTCCCACTTTTTGCATCCTTTTGCCACTTTTTGCTTTGTCCCGCATGCTAACGACTTTTTTCTTTACTTGATTTTTCTGCGCAAGTGGCATCCTTTTTGCACATACTGTTTCTGTGTCTATTTTGTCTTTCACGCAGCATTCTTGGCCCATGGATATTCCTTCCATACCCATCGTGCACTTCCTTTCCCTTGCTTAAGTTTGCACGGTGACTTGATTCTTGCGCATTTCATTGCTTGTGCTTATCTCTTATGCTTTTATGTTGGTTCTGTCACAGTCCTGCGACAGAGTAGGTTACATATTCTGGCCTCTCTTTTTTTTCTTTTTTATCACAATTTAACCCAGGATGTTATGCATGTCGTAGTACGGTTTCAGGAAACTGTCATTCACCATACCCGCGACATAGGTACCATCTAACTTCTGGAGTTTTACTGCGCCCGCATCAGTGATGTGCACGATCCTATACGGCCCTAGCCAATGTGTCTTTAGCTTGCCCAGGTGCTTGAACAATTTGTTGTCATATCATAAGACAAGTCCTCCTTCTTCGACCAGCTTAACCCTAATATTTTGAACATGCCATGCCTTCAATCACTTCTTACTTAGTTTAGCATCTAGTCGCAGAGGTATTTTCATCTCCCCTAAGTCTCCCACTATTCCCCTCATTTCTGAGAAGTTGGTAGGGAATAGGTTCTAATACTCATGTAGTAGATCCATGATCTTTGCAATTGCTTCATCATCCCAATAATCTCTGACATTGGTGAATTTTGGGTTCTTTGGCGATCCGATATGTACTTCCTTAATTTTCAAGGGCTGGAGGAACTGATTACTTGAAATGCTACTTCCTTCTACTTCTCATGTGCCCTCTAATTCTAGTCTACTGATATTAGTCAGATCATCATCTGGGTCTCTGATTAGACTATGCTACTGAATGGTTGCACTGAATTGGTTGGAATTAGCCTCTTTGATAGGGATATTAGCAGCTATCTTCCCTTTTACCGTCTGAAGTGCAACATTAATTGTAGGGTGCTTCTCAGCAAATTCAATTGTATGTGCAAACTGCTTAGCGAGTCTTCTGCAACCTTACCACAGCTCCATAGAGGTATACCAGGTTTTAGGTGTCATTTCCAATGTGTATATGAAACCCTCATATGTGGGTAGCTCCCTTAACTCATTCTCCACATGTTGCACAAACCTTGTAACTCTTGCACACCTTCTCATAGAGACTTCATGTAATCTATTTTTCCAACCCTTTAAAGCCTCACCTGAGTCAGATGTACATGAACTTGCACATCTCCAGCTCAGGTTTCCATCTGCTATCGGATTGGTATAATCTTCATGCATAGCTGTGACATTGTAGATCTGGTCAAGATAGTCACTTTGTCCCTCATTATAGACAGGCTTGATGTATCTTTGTCCCTATAATGGATAGATGGGTGATACTACCCTCATTTACTCATCTTCGAATGAGAGAATCCTTTTCTTGAAATTTATGATGGTCTGATTATCTATGGCCCAATCTATTCCTAGAAGAGCGGGGTATGGGTTCATGTCATCAACAATGTTAATGACTTCAAAGTCTGCAAATGTGTGCAATCCTTTGACATCGATGGGGACATTTCTCAATCGGCCAATGGGTAGAACCTTCGCCTGATTGGCAAGTCACAACTGGATAGGAGGCCAGTCCAAGCGCGGTGTGCCCATACTTTTCCAAGTTTGTTGCGTCAAAATATTGACATTTGAGCCCAGATCCAAGATGATATAATCCATGTCATAGTCACCTATTTGCACAGTCATCCTCAACTCGTGGCCAGTTTTACATTTTTTCGTACTTAGTTAACTTTCTTGTCAGGCTGCAGCTCTACAAGTATCTTTTCTATCATTTCTTGTAGTTCTACAATAGCATATTTATCTTACATTAGCGTTAAACAACTTGACAAAAAGGTTCTTAGCTTACTAACCTTTGGTGGAACCTTCTTTTGCAATATGTGTTGAAACCGTTCAGGCATGTCCTTGAATTCTGTGGAAGTTGACGGTACTTCTGGGCTTATGAATTCTAATTGTGCATCATGGAATACTTATTTCTATTTCTAGATGTTCAGTGGCTCCTTTTTCTACACCGCTGGCCTCACTTGTGGCTATGGTTGCTCTTGCAGTTTATCTTGGTCTACTCCAGTCGTCGCACCTCCTCAAGTGACGACAGCAATTTTCAGGTCTCATGGTTCATCCACAATCATCTGAACATTCACATTCAGATTCAGATTTGGGTTCTATGCAGGGTTAGGTCTTGCAATGGTTCTTGCTTTCCACTTTGTGATCAGCTAAGGACATTGTTCGACATTATGGTCTTGTCCCTTACAGTATGAACATGTCTTCACATGCTCTAAACAATCTCTAGCATAGTGACCCGGTTGTCCACAGTTATAGCACGTAACTTGACCTCTTCCTCTACCAAATCCTCTGCCTCCACCTCTTCCTCTAAATTTTCTTCCACCCCTTCCATGTGGGTGTGGCTGCTGTGGTGGGTACTAGTTTTGCTGGTAGTGTGGTTGATAGGGATTTTGTTGCGCGTATGACTGCTGAAGCGTGTACTATGGTTGGTACTTATTAGGTGGGAAATATACAGGATGATACAAGGCTTGCTCCTGTTTAGCTTGAGAGAACCCTTCATTTTTCATTAAGTAGGTGTCAGCAGTCTTTTCTTTCAAGAGCTTATATGCTCTACAATATTTCTCATCATGTCCTACTGATTTACAAAATTTACAGAATAGGTTTGTAGTAGGGATTTCGCCCTTGCTACATGAAGGAATAGCTACCTTCCATATATAGGACGAAATGGTAGGGTTCCTATGTGTGGAAGAAAACCTGTAAAGCAATGTTAGAGCTAAGCTATGAAAACCTTGGAGGAAATGGTTAGAAAACAAAATATGGCTGCAAGAAATCCAGGGAAAACTTGTAGCAAAGCATTAGCAAAGAATCCTGCAAACAAAAGAAGTTAGAAAACTGCAATAAAAATGAAATAAAAACACAAGTATACCTTCAGTCTTGGTGGAAATGGGCCACCATGCCCTAGCTATGGAAGCACCTCTCTCTTTGGGATGGAAGCTTGGCTTATGGAGCAATGGAGAAGAGGGAGGGTGAATGGCTTGAGAGGCAAAGGGTCTCAAGGAACTCACACGGGCAGTATAATGATAGGGAGAGAAGGAGTGTTTTGAGAGTGACCCCCACCCCTCTATTTATAGCTTTTTTCTAGATATTTAGGGTTTTAAGCCCTTGGTCAAGGCTTTAGCCCCTTTTTTGGGCTTTAAGCCACTTTCACCCAATTCTTAGCTCCTTTGGGGGTTTTAAGCTCCTTTGAGGGGTTTTAGCCCCCTTTTGGAAATTTTAGCCCCTATGAGAGCTATTTTGGCTCCTTTTAGGGGGTTTTAAGCCCTTTTCATGTTTTTTAGCCTTACTAAGGGTGTGGGGGTCAAATGAGGGTCGTACGTGTCTTTGGGTGGTGTAGGTTATGTAGAGCTCATTGAGGGATTTTTTGGGTTAACAAGGTTTGTAGGGGTACTTACAATTTTTTACAAATATAAACATTCTTCATCGTAATGGCCTCTTGACTAGAAAATGCGACACCATGGTAGCCCATAGCCATTTAATGGGTTGGGTGCACCTGATGCGACATAGTTCAGGAAGGTCGGATAGTTATCCTTAATATCTCCGTCCATCCTACATTTTGTGCACCATAAATATTCTTGCGCTTCTTTAACCTTCTTGATGTCCTGAAGTTGTATCATCAGATTGGCCAGTTGCAACTGAATTTGAACTATCCCTGCGACACCCTCGCCAATGGACGAGGACTCTAACTTCATTGCTAGTTCTAGTCCTTCTTTCTATGATTCAATATTCTATTGCATTAATGACCCTCAGATGTGTGTTAGTAGCGCGACAATAAACCACTCTTTATGTTGCACATCGGACATTTGGAAGCTTACCTTAGCCATTAGTGTTTTAAACTGTTGGTAAAAATCCCATACCGTTTCGTCAGTGCATGTTTGATTTCTTTGATCTCATTAATACACTATGACTTTGATTTAGGTTTCCTTAATTCAGAGATCATTGTGGCTTAGATCTCCTCCAAGGTCTTCTGTGGTGTTCTGATTGGTGTAGCACAGAACTTCATGAACCAGTCTAGCGTGCGACCCCTCAAGGTCGTGATCATCTGTGCCTTCTTTATGTCTGCATTATGGACTAAACGCACCATATAAATAGCTTCATAGAGGAACAAATGTTGCTCTTGGTCTTCCATTCCATTTCCATTGAATGTGGGTAACTGGACATCTGTCATAGCCATTGAGTTGGCATCAAGGTTTTCTGGTTCAAAATTTAGAGGGGGTGTACCTTCTGGTGCACTATTCACAGGGCTAGCACTATCTATATTAGCAGTCCTTTCTGGGGATGAAACTCTAGATCTTACTTCTAGTGATATTGGTGGGGTTATGTAGTTACATCCTGACCTCGATGTCCCCTCAGAATCCTTTGAATCTTTTGGTCCTTCTGAAATCGGGCTATAGTCCTCCTCTTTGTCGCAAGACCCTTCGTCTTCGCATGACTGAAGTTCGTGTTCGCTCTCCTCGAACAAGCTAGGATTTCGTCGTCCCCTTTCGGTTTTCCTTCTCTTTCCTGATCTAAATATTGTTCCACTCTTTAGGACTCCAACTTCTAATTCAGGTTATGTGCTTCCTGGGAACATTTCAACTCACCCCTTCCCATCTTCTCAATAGGTCATCTATGACATAGCCTCCTTCTTAGGTACACAACTCAACTACTTAGCTGCAAAATACCCTTCTCATAGGAAAGCATTTTTATCCATGTACTGATACGTAACAAGTATCTTCTTCGAGGTCCTTGGAAAAAATTTCTTTCAGATTCACTATATGAGGTTATAGTATCTACTGCAAACTCAGTAATATATCCTTGCAATATACTGTCAACACAAAAATAAACATCTCTAGAAATAGGGTTACTTACACTAGTTACCTCATGAACCAAGTGATCGCTCCACTCGACAGTCTCTCTTCTCTGAAAGTTTGGCTGCTTAGTCACCAATCTTGACAACCATTCATGTAGTAAAATGGGGAACTCACCAAAGAAGATCTCGTGAATACCAGAATATATATATTTTTCTACCCAGTTCTTTGCACTCAACCATATCCCTACACTCTCTTCTTGTGCAAATTCTAGTGTTTTAGAATCCATCTAGTATTCTATCTCCTTCTTCGTCGGGTGCCACAACATTTCCTTCAATTTGATCAATAAGGTCTCGGCAACGGAACCATTTGTTAGCCACTTTTCCTAACTCACATGACCCAAGTTCTGTGCAGACTGTCAACCCAACAAACACCCAAGATACCCATCCGACAGAGCAAGCCCCATCGGCAACACCTGCGAAGCAGGCACAGTCTCACCCGAGATATCTCTTCGATAGGTAACCACCGAAACCATGTTTCCACGATTGTCAAGGGATTATAGTCCCTTGGAGCGTGACCAAGGTGCTCAATGAAGGCAACAAGATGGTTGGACGGTGGAGTTCATCTTGCGTGACCAAGCACAACTATATGTCATCATGCACAACTTATCCTTGTTCTCAACCTCATAGCTGGTGCAACTGGTGTAGTGTAGCTGCCTCATATTGACAGACCGTCTATGGCTTATGTCAGGACATAAGAAATAAACACATAGGCCGATATATACATATATTTCAACAATGCTTCCCAAATCATTCATCTATTGATTATAGTATAACATCAGGAATTTAATCAATATTTCATCACCATATAGGAAGAAAATAACAACCATTCACATAAACATTCACAGCATTAGTCATCCATTCAAACATAAGAGATAATGTGGAAACCCATTTGGGAAAAACTACCAAGGTGCTCTTCATTTGGCATGAGAAAAGGATATAGAACCTTACAGTCTGTAGGATGCAGACTGATCTTATGGTATGTCTTTATGACTCAGAATTCTGGTTCTCATGCTCTCTGGTTTGTTCTTCTACCCTACTTCTACCCCTAGCGGTTTGCGCACACAATAGCCAAATCCGCAGCTCAAAAACCTCCTGTCGCTACCAGACTCTTCCTGAGTCTTATCTTCCTCTACTCTCTAAAACATTGCAACAAAATGGCATCCTTCACTATGGATCTCCAATGAACAGCCAAAGCACTAACTATTACCAAACATTGATCAACCAGTACCGAACTTGGGACTAACCTTCTAACTATCGAAAGACCAACCTAAAAGTCAATTACGACCAACCCTTTTACCATTGAATCCCTCCTATTTATACACATGACCACGCAGGGCCAACTACAAACATGCAGGCTGTTAACTGTCACCATTACCTACCCCTTAGGCTACAGCTGTGGTGATTACAACTTAACACGAGGCACTATTGGCCTGACTTACAAATATTCCCTCGTACGTGTGTTGCTGTGGGCTTACACCGCCTTAAACGACCATGATCTGCACCTGTTGCTTTTTGGCTATTATCACCTGCACGCTCATGTGCTCACCTTTCCTTCGTCGCATGCCTCTCCATTCTTCCTACAATGTTACTTTGCTTCCTTCGCGACCTTCCTTTCTTTCTGTCAGACATGCAGCGCACCTTCTTTTGCTTGCACGCGAACTTCTTCCTTGTGCTCCTTTCCCATGCCAACAGTTATGAATCTTATGTAATGAATGAGTGACGAATGCTTTAACTTCACACATCTATGTTTGTGTTATTTCTCTGTTGTATTTATGTATTTAGAATTTGTCAGCTATCTGTAGAATTCTATGTGCAAAAAATGTAGTACATTACTCATATTAGTATTAATATTACTCCCTGGGGATAGTTTAGAATATATTTAGATTATTTGTTCTTTTCTTTCATAGAGTGACTGTGGGGCAGGAGTGGTAAGACGTAGGGAAGACCTGCGCATCTCTAGTGAGGTTCTTACCCACTATCGCTTGCATTTAATCTAGGCACTTGCATATTATTCATAAAACATAAAATCACATAAACGGTGGGCCAGGCCACAACCGGTAAAATAGATTTAAACATTCATTTACATCTACGGTAGGCTTGCCGCTAACTGGATGGATTCCCCATACCAAATTATAAATGATCTAATTGGGAACATTTATTGGAGAGAATGCCTACTGTCGATACATGGGATTTTCTAGGCATCAACACAATTTCATATGAAATAAATTCCCCTCAATGGTGAACGCACTTAGATATACTCTTTTGGATAATTTGAGGATGAAAATCCCATCATGACAAGACAACATTAGTGCAAGGATACACATTGTTTCCATCGACATCATGTCAGTCATGGCACCAGAAAAGGTTCGTCAAAATTCCTCTCACTTGAGAGATAATAAAGAAACGAAAGACCTAGAAAGACCTTCTTCTTTTTTCAAACAAAAAGAACTCTATTATGAATAAGAGTAGTCTAAACATTTCAATCCCAAATGGGATCATCATTAGGAGGTGTAGAAGAATAAAAATATATGCTCATTGAAGTAGTAAGCACTTAGTCTCCAATAAATAATACTAATAAATATTAGTACAATTAAAATTGGTTTTAATTGAATCACATATTAAATGATATGTTATGAATAAGAGTAGTCTAAACATTTCAATCCCAAATGGGATCATCATTAGGAGGTGTAGAAGAATAAAAATATATGCTCATTGAAGTATCAAGCACTTAGTCTCCAATAAATAATACTAGTAAATATTACTACAATTAAAATTGGTTTTAATTGAATCACATATTAAATGATGGGTTGACTAAAATGCATTGAATCGACATAAGAACATTTACTGGATATTCATTAAGAGAGACTATGTCTTGGTATTAAAGTATATTAATTAATGCTCCCTAGGTCCCACTTATTCTCAATCATTCATCCCTATTAATATTGTTCGAAGTCATTTCGATCTTCAAGGATTCCATCACCTTCATGTTCTTGTAATGATCAATTTTGGCCATAATCTAGGCATATTTTATGAAAATGTGTTCTCTTGTGTTTTAGGTATGCTAAGTTAGGGTCGATTCCTAGGTTTTGTTCCATTTTAGATATGCACCATGCTCCTTGAATGTTGGTTTCATTGATGTATCATTCTCAATCCATTTAGATATTTCCTCACAAGCATGGTAATGCATAAACCCCTTTATAGGTGTATGGGTCATTAGGATCCTTCAATAAGTGTATTATTCTCGTAATAGTATTTCTAGCGGTGGACATGGGACCAATGTCGAATTCCATAAAATTTATTTTTGACTTTTCTAATTCACCCTTAATACAAGGGACTAGAGAAACCTTCTTGAAAATTATCCAATTTTGGTTCCAAGTGGTCTTAATTGGATACTCCTAAAGCTCAAGTGACTAAAGTCTTAAAATTATGCCTACTTTTTGAGGAGGGAATGTAGTGGGGAAATTTGGCCATAATCTTGGCATCTTCTATGAAAATGTAGAGGCTTGTTTTCTAGGCATGTTTAGCTAAGGTCAATTTCTAGGTTATCTTCCATTTTAAATATGGAACATGCTCCTTGAATATTACTTCCATTGGTATACAAATGGCATCAAGGTAGATATTTCCACAAGATCATGGTATGGAATAAACCCTTTTATATGTTCTTGCTTCACCTTGGCTAATCATACCATCCTACCAATACTATTTAGAATACATGACTCCAAGGACTTCTAACCTCAAAAGAATTGGAAATTTTGTTTATATTCCCTTAATATAAGGAAGACATTCCTTCTTGAAAATTATCTATCTTTGGTTCCAAGTTCTCTTCCTAACATACTATTAAATCCCATGTGTCTAATTTTTTTGTCACTCCTAGTCATGGGGTCTTCACTCAATGAATCTATGTCATATAACCTTCATTCATAGGATATTAGAGAATACCCCTAATTTCACTAGATATTGATAAATACCTACCAAAATCCTTTTGTTGAACCCCCTCTTAATAAATCTTTATAATTAAAAATACCCTATTTTTAGAGGACATCTCGTATTTTTAGTAGATACTCATTTTTATACCCCTCAATACCTATGAAACCCCATATCCCACTAACCCCCCCCCCCCCCCCCCCCCCCACCCACCCCCTAATACCTAGAATATATTGACCTTATTTTCACAAATTAAAAACCCCCCTGTATGAATGAACGTGATAAGGTATTGGTAAGCAAGATGAATCCCCTATGATAAATTAAGTCCCCCATCATTCTCTGTGCCTAAATTATCCTCATGAGGATTCTCCTTATTGGCAGGGAGCTCCCTACCTTTGTTAGGAGCTCACACCCCCCATTGGTGTGTTCCTTTTTCCCTGAGAACTCGCATTTCCCCTGCTATTATGCACTCAAGGAGAATCGTTGAGGTGGAAAAATAAGCTCTCTTCTCTACACATTAACCAAATTATGGGTCTTTTTTTATAAGTAAGTACCCATGGGGGATTTGAACTCGTGACCTTCCATTTATAGCTTATCATCTCAATTACTCATTCCCAATTGCTCTAACCCCCATGGGAAACCAAATTATGGATCTTACTATCCACCCAAATACCGTTATAAATGAGTGCAAACCACCTTAGTGATTCTCGCTAGCACCATAATGGATCCCTAAACCATCGTAACTCCATACATGAATGAATAAGACATTCACATATTTACCTATATCTTTCCCATGCATAGGGACGTGCAATGGATTTGATGAAGGGAGGTACACATCGGACCCAAGTTGTGCCATGTGTCTCATCCACTACATGGCCTATACCAGGCCATTAATTTTCTCTCATTGGGCCTCCTGCTCATAAGGCACATGGAACGGCCGTCTCCATACCATCCCTTACAATTCTCTTTGGGCATGCAATCGCCTCAATAATTAGGGAAAAAAATCCTACCATACACCCCTCAACTGACGAGTTGCCTCACCATGACACATTCATGACTCTTTTCTTAACTATGACAACACCCCTTTAGCATGTGCATTATTAATAGATATTGATACTTTGAAAGTCTAAATAGCCATTTTTTTAACCAAAGTTTCTACTTTATTTTGAGAGGAATCAAATATGAATTTGTAATTTCCCTTCAAGAGCCCTCTAGCCCGACATAGAAAGGTAAAAAATTATTTGCTATGCAGATGAAGCAAAAGCTTATTTGTCATATCCAAAACAAAGATTTTTTTTATTTTTTCATATGAAGAGCAATGAAGCTTACTATAATAAATATTAGTTTTCAATATAATTTTTATAAATTTTTTTATCTACACCATTGAAAAAAAAAATTACTTTTTTTCAATCAAAAGGAAAGAAAATAATATATGTTCATAAAATAATCTACGGTTAATAAAACTGCATGAAAGAATGTTACCATTTTTCAATTTAAAAAATTAGAATTAGTATATATATTTATATAATAATTTTGGGTTAATAAAAGTGCTTTCCTATATTACTATTAATATATGTTCTCTCCGAAGTTGTTTTCAGTGAAATACTTCAGCACTGACTTAATAGAGAGGTTTGAGGAAATGGTTGAGCTCTTTGTGATTTCAAAGCTTCATTTCCCTTGTCTCAAAACAATTTGGTCTAGCTTGAGCAAGGCCAAGTTTTTTTTCAACAAAACACCACAAATGCAAATCATGACGTCCTGGTAAATCCATGCATTTCATTAATAACACGTTTATTATCTTTGATTAGGAAAAAATAATTATTTTTATATTTTTGAATTATTAG
Organism: Pseudotsuga menziesii; assembly: GCA_001517045.1. Classification (NCBI taxonomy): domain Eukaryota; kingdom Viridiplantae; phylum Streptophyta; class Pinopsida; order Pinales; family Pinaceae; genus Pseudotsuga; species Pseudotsuga menziesii. The sequence continues at coordinate 163,841 of LPNX010446196.1, forward strand.
TGTAAATTTTTTTCATTTATTTTTTTAATATAAAATATTTTAAAACTATTGTATGGTATAGTCCTTATGTAAAGTTTTAATGCTTTTTTGGTCATATTATTGTGTTAATTAATTCACACTATGTATGCATATGGGATAGATTAGAATCTAATTTATGAAACTTGGATCAGAATAAAGATGCTAAGACCTTTCTCACTTGGTGAAAGAAGTTAAGATATTATAATCATGGAATCAACTTTGTAATGTGAATTTTTTTTAATAACATATTTAAAGGAGTATTTTATATGCTTATAGAAGAAAAATAACAAAAACAAAAATTATGTCAAACTAGATAGGAGTTATGTTTCCTTGGAAAAAAGGACTTATGTTTTGATACTCGTATGTTCAAAGATAAAATTTAACATATTAAATTTTGAAACAATATTCATATTCATACGAAAAGAATAATTTATTTTAGCTTCTCAACATAGAAGAATTACCAAGATATTAATCCTTCAAGTTGAAATTTATTTTAATGAATGGGAGATTTAACTCTTGTCTTTGTTGATAAAGCCTCTTCCATGAGCTGGCATCCATGTGTACCACTCAACAAGTAACACATGTCAGGTGGTGGATAGAGTGACATTATCTGACGTCATCCAATAGTCTCTCAATTTTTGGGAACTCTTCTTCAAACAAATTGTTGACAAACTAAAATTTCAACAAAGAAATATTGGTCACTCCTTCAAGGGGTTTGGTTTTGTTGGTGGAGATATATATATCCACAAATTTCATAGAAACTTTTCTTCAAACAGTTTTGATGGCAGACGAAAATTTATCAGAGAAAGAGCAGTTGCTCGTTCTTCATGGGTTTTTTTTTTTTGGTTTGGGTGGAGTAGTAAATGGTAAGGAGAAAGTCAATCATTCTTTCTCTAAGTAGGTCCTTACGAAGTTTTATTAATTCAATAGATTATATGTGATTTTGGGTCCCTCAAAGTGACCTTTATTGGGTTTGGTGGGAAAAATGTTAGTGGTATAATAAGCAATTAGTCACTCATGCAATATAGCCAAGTTTTCCTATAAAAGTCCTTATATTTATGGTGCTTTGAGAATAGGATATTCTTAGAGAAAAGGAGGAGTTGATCCTTCCTCATTTAGTTCTATTTTAAGAGTAGAGAAAGTAGATGGTGAAGAGAAAGAGTAGACACTCTTTCTCCAATTAGGTATATTTTGGATTTTTTGGAAATTGGTAGGACCTCATTTATGATGTCCTAGAAAGAGCACTTGTCCTTTCCTGATACCATTGAATAGAAAGAGTGTATGTACTTTCATAATCCATAGACATAATAAATTTGAAATGAATATATATATATATATCATTTAAAATATTGTCAAGCTTATTGTCCAAGTGACATATTAGTAAGGAACGAATGTTCCTTTATGGTTGTCTGAGCTTTTTTATCTGCAACATTGTCTTGCTAAACATGATTATAGTGTACACATAGAACTATTTTAGTATTTTATTATATTTCACATATAAAACATTATGTTTGGAAAGGATTGGATGATCCTTCTTCTCTTATAGATATGGTGTTATAATGGTGAAATAATGTCTAATTTATACCTTTCATTCATTATCCATATATATTTATATCAAGTATCATTGGACACATAACATAAAATGTATAGTTCTATAAAAAGAGTATTGTGTATACAATTGTTCATGTGATGATGTTAAGTAATATTTAAAACTTCCATGAATAAATTTGGAGTTTAAATTCTCTCTTTCTAGCATTGTTGGGTTTGAGAAATTTGTATATAGATATTTGAGAAAATATTTTTGAGAGTAAGATATGCTCATCCTTCTATTACTTTACCACTAGGAAAAATGTACATGTTGTTACAAAAAATGGGCCACCTATACTCAAATGGTGGATCAAGCATATCCCCTTATCCTTTGTCATCTTGATAGCAGTTTTCCCCATTTTCTTTACAAAATGATTCTGTCAAACAAAGAAGGATAGTGAAACCAATCATAAACCCCATATACCTTCCCAACAGAGCATCCATTCCTTTTGGAAAAAAAACTAATCCCTAGGACCATTACAAAATTCAAGTTAGGACTCTCAATCCATTCCAGTAAACCATAAGAAAAATCAAAATCTAACCAAATTCGTCTGAAAAAAGGTTCATCGACCATTTCTTAGTGAGAAGCACTTGGTGGAGCAGCCCCAAGAGACTCTACTCCACTAAGATGGCCTTCCATGAACAAACGGTTTTGCAGCCTTTGGGACTTCCTTGATATTGGAGACCCCCCTCTGCATAATAGTTCAGGTTGCTAAGCATCTGAAACACCATATCACTAAATATTTCATGTTCCATTATAAATTTTTCCAACAAGGTGCAGAGAAGCAAGAAGGGACTTAGTTTCACATCCGGTCCATGCTCGTTCCTTTTCTCCCACATTTCCTCTTGCTCCATCCCAGAGATGAATTCTTTGATGTTGGGAGGAGTATTCTCCATATAGTCCTTCTCCTAGTCAACCGCTTTGGTATCTCTTTCATTCATTCATCCTCCCCAATGAAAATTCCTCATTCGCTTGTGGGGATCCATATCCTCTCTCGTGCTTCTATATTTTTTTATTCCCGGAATGGAAACATGTACCTTTATTCTTGTATCTATGATCATGATATCTTTCCATTGCACCTCAACTCTATATTTTTACCTATTGAGCCATCATGGCGGTATGAATCTAGGTACAAGGCTCATCATCACCCTTTTGTCTTTCCCATGAATGCCTTCAATGAGGAATTTAAAATTTGCATCAAGAACTTGTCCTCAGACATCTCTTCTTCCTCTATTTTTTGTCTTGTTTTCACATGGGAGATAATCATCATAAAGAAGGATGGAAAACACCATTCCTTTCTGCCACTTCTTGAAAGTACTATACCTCACCCCTCTCCTTTCCTTTCCTTGGGTTATTGAATGCTCATATCTCCTCCCTCGAAGATTGGAAAACTAGTATCTTCCATCACAAATCTTTGGTTTTAGTTTAGCCACTGCAAGATACGAATCTGAGTATAGGGATTGACATCACCCTATCGTCTTTCCTATGAATTCCTTCAAGAAGGAACTTAAAATTCACATCAAGAACATGTCCTAGGACATCTATTCCACCTCCATTTTCTCTCTTGTCTTTGCACAGGAGACATAACAAACTACCACCCCCAGAATGTATCCTAAATAAGGAATGGATTAGAAGTTAATTAGAATGTACTTAGCGTAGTTAATCACTTAAGGGAATTCAATCAGAAATATTTTTCAACTGCATGCGAACCCATGTGAGGTAAACTGGTGTGGTTAATGATTTTGCATGGATAATGATGTGCAGTTAGGTAACAATTTTGAATTTTTCATGCATGGTAGTAACCATCAGCGGATTTTTTGACCCATTTTGATTTTACCCAGAACCTCCATCAGTGGATGTTTTGGCCCATTTCAATTTTATCCAGAACCTCCATCAGCGGATTTTTTGACCCATTTCAATTTTACACAAAACCTCCATCATCGAAATTTTTGACCCATTTCGATTTTACCCAGAACCTCTGATCAAACTAGGTCGTCTGCCATGCTTGACCTCACTCACAAGCCTTGTAAGATAACAGTGTGAATAAACCAGGTCCCTTCTTAAGAAAAACTAGCAAGATAACCCTGTGAACCATAGGTTGGTGGATCCACTACATAAAAAAGAATCAGTGATCAAATCAGATCAGACGTGATTCAAGATCAAACCAATTCGGATTGCAGGGAAATTTTCTGAACAAAGGGTATAATGTTTTTTTTTATAGATATGGTTGTATTTTTTTTTGGGATTCGTTTAATGAATGTAATTGCTGAAAATCCATTTTTTTCATTTATATATTTTTATAAGGCTTGTATCATTTATTTTTAAATTTTTGTTGTGCAATTTCAGATCACATGGGATGAGATTCCAGATCAAACCAAATCAGATTACATCGAAGTTTTCTAACCAAAGACAATGTATGATGGTGCAGGATAAGTTTGCCACTATCATTTTTATTTCTATTTGAGATTATTCATTTTTATATTTTTATAAGGTTTGTAACATTCCGTTTCTAATTTCCATTGTACATTTTTTTTCTAACTGGACGGCTACAACAGCTATTCACCAGATACTGTATATGCACGGTAATCAATTTTACCCCTAGTTTTTTAATGCAGAAATCTTATAGGAATCAGAAGATTTTATTTTGTTGTGTATGCAATGCCATAACCCTGGTTACAAGGAGAAAATAAATTAATGGTTCTTACCAAAGGTTAGTGTAGCATTTATATTGTGCTTATAGAGCTAGATTGTTTTTTTTCACTATTTATTTCCAATTTAGAGATCCCCTATGTAACCTGTGTGGCCCCTTTGGGAATCTTGTCATGATTGCAGATTATAAATTTTCATTAATTTAATCATGTTCAGCACAGACCCTAATCCATTGCCACATAAAGAATGGAATTTGTTTCCTCCAGAAGTTGTGGAAGAAGCATTCCGAATACTTATAGAAGAGGATGCTATACGAGAAAAACAACGACAAGTGAAGCAACAACTATCTAAAAAACGAAGAAAGTCACGACAATTATGTAAAATTGTTAAAAATGACTATTGGAGTGATGATGAAATAGATTCTAGTGGTAATGATGCTCAGGTCCAGCTTAACAATATGCAAATACCTTATCAACTCTGTTGTCACTCATCTATGCAGCGTGTTAGGGGAAAAGCTCCAAACTTCGATACTGTTGCCCTTCTTAAAGAAGAAAGTGGTTTAGAAGAGATCATTCTATGCAAATTTATTGATGAGTCCCATACAGGAAATGTAGATTTGACAAACTTGTATCCTTATGAGAATGATTCAATTCTTTACACTATTGGTACTAGTGGCACATGGACACGTAGTATAGATGATGTTTTCTCGTTCTAATGGTGTATGTAGATGATAGTGGAAAACCTATGCGGCACCATCCTTCATTATCTAAAATAAAATCACAGTTATCTTCAAGGTCATATGAATATCATTCCACTGTAGTCATCAAGCGATGGTTTTACATGGGATGTTGGTCAGATGTGACTCCCCTATTGGGAGATGGTCGTTTTATCAATATTGGAAGAAAGAAATTCATTCAAATGGATGGGATTATGGTGCACAACACAAATACATTTTATTTTAACATAAATACAGGCATATATGTATGTATTTATTATGAAACTTTTCCTGGTGTTTCCAAAGAAGAGTCATTGAAAATTCAATATCATGTGGAAGTGTTGAATTATTTAGTAGATGTTTCTACTAGTGGAACATTATGTTGGGTAAGAATTTTTGAATGTGAGTTGGATGTTATTGGTAGAGGCCACCATATTCCCCAAGGTGTGAATTTACATCCACATGAGGTGTTCTATACAAAACAAGGTTTATTGATATCAACTGAAATCATTGATGGTGAGTATACATGTATCTTTTAATTCATATTTTTCAGTTTATATCACAATTTTTTTCACCCAGAAAAAAACCCAGTTTCTTGCTATTCATGTTTATGAATCAAAGAAAAATTACAGAAAACATAAGGTGCATAAGTTCCAAATAAAACTACCATATCGACTCTGGAGAGACTCTTTGTAACAGTCATTAGTTGTATGTTCTACTGGATTGAACAGATTCCACATCAAATCATCAGTTTATATTGATCACTATACCTTATTGACTAAGAAAAACAAATATTAAAATATGGAAATGTACTAAACTGGGTAGAGAGCACATATGTAAAAGTATTCAAATAGTATCTGATGCACAAATGACTATATACTAATTACAATGGATAAAACCTTTATCCACTAATGTTCTCAATAGTTTTCTTTGATAGAAAATATGCTTGTGTGTTGAGTTCCTTATGAGTATGAAAAAAAGATAAATACTGAAAATTACTCCCAACATTTGTTAATCTTTGTTTCCACTGATTCAAATTTGTAACCTGTAAGATTGATTTCCCTGCAAACTAGTCGAAAATGCATTTTGAATCTCCACAAACCTGAACTAATGTGATCCTTTTAAAGTTAGCAAAGAATAGTAAATCGTAGTTGGCTATCAGTTCAACTCCAGTGTTTGATCCTCTACCACAACCTAACCAAACACGAAAAAACTGATTGCCTAGGAATCTGATATAAATACCTCCCCCACACTCACCCAGTTGTGCAACTAATGTTATCTTTATAGTAACTAATGTTATTTTTATTTTTATTGTAGGCATTGTTGATGTTTTCTTTACTGTGTGATCTATCAAAGGGTTGGGCAAGAGCATTGGAAAGGGAGAATATTTTTGTTGTTGTTTTATTGCTATGAAAGATGATAAGCACACCACTTTCCAACTTCTTGCAACAAAGGGTGATGATGAAGTTGTGACTGCCAGATTAGTTGCCTCTACAGAATATGGAACTCGCAATGCATTGCCATCATGTATTGGCGTATTGCAACCACATCGAATCCATTGTCACAATATCCATCTTCTTTCCTACAATTTTTTCAACCACATAAGGTCTCGTAACATGATATGTAGTGAATCTTTTGTGGAAATTCCTTGTTCAGATGAAAGTTTCATGGTTAATTTTTAGCTTATTGCAATGCATGTCATACCTCATGGGATTGTGAAGAAAAACAATTTACTAGAGTTCACCATAGAAGGCTATGCGAATCTTAAGGAGGTTGTTTTCTATACATGGCCAACCTTTCCTAATAGATATCATCTATCTTCAGGATCAAGCAATGATGGTCAACCTATTGGAAAATGCAGAGTGGGGGAAACATTTAGATTTTGGTATTTGTATAATAGCCTAAAGCCTCATGTGCAGGTGCACTTTTCATGGGATTCACACCAATGGGATCCTGTCCATCAATGTTATGGATTAGGGATGAGGACTAGTGTAACCCATTTGGATATGTAAAAATTATACCTATCATAAATATGGTAAATTCTATATGAGAGATCTGTGGTGTAATATCTATGGTAAAATGTTTGAACTTTGTAATTTGAATTTTTTGTACGTACATATAAATCTGAATCTAGGGAAATCCAAATAGTCTTCTTTGTGTGATTTCTGAGATTTTTAGTGATTCAGTCCTGACATTGCACTCTAAATTAGTAGCCTTGTAGTATTATTTGTTGATCCTTCAGGGTTGCATCACATGACATATTGATGTTGTGTTATCAATGGTTTTTGTTTTCCAAGGAAAAAATATTTTTCTTTGATATTTCAAAGTTTGAAATCAGAATATACATTTTTTTAGCCTATGGGATCTTGAAAAGATACATATGTTCTGTCTTCAAACTATCCTAATAGCTATTTATCCTAGTATTCCATAATAAACCAAATATTTGGTGAATTATGTATATGATAGATCTGTGGTGTAACATGTATGGTGAAATATGTTTTTTTCCCCCAGGAAAAAAATCATACTTTTCATTTCAGAGAAGAAATAGCATACATTCTATATCATCCTCTCCTTTACTACCTCAGTAAAGATGATCGTTTTCAGTAACTGATAGATAACATTTATCATATTTACCATTTTGGCTTCCAAGCCTACGTATGCCAACAAGGATCACTGACCAAAGTATACATAATCAGCCATTTAGTTGTAGAGTAGGCTACTGAAAGAGGTTTTTTTCAAAAATGATTATGCATTCCTAGCTTGCATTTTTATGCTTATGGCTTGTATTTTACACCAAGTGTCCATAACAGTAAAAAAAGGTTAAAATTGCACCTTTCATAGATCGACTGTGAGCATATGAGGTCAGATTATATCAAATTAACACAAGGATAGTCTTCTCAATATATCTAGCGATCCAATTTCCAAAACCATTTACTATAAACATTTAATAGGAGGGTTTGGCTTGCATTTTTATTAATCTAGGTGGATATCTCATAAATACAAGACAACCATGTAGTGTTTATGCACAACATGCACTTTTTGAACCCAAATTGAAAAAATAAATGTATAATAATGTGGAAAATAGTAAAACATGCCATTTCCAACTAAAATCACTCAAAAATACCCAATACTTAGGGTTGGGTGGGCATTTCTCTGATTTGGGTAAAACTGGGTTGAAAACACAAAATTTGTCATTTTGTCAATTTAACACTGGACAAATGAAACATAATTTTAAAAAAATGAAAGATTTTTTTGTCAAAAATATATCTATCTTCAACCCCATGGTGTTAGTTTCAACTGATGATAATTGTACAGACTGTGGTGTGCATTTTCCTAGGCCCAGTTTTGATATTTACACACTTTTTTTTACGTAACAACTTAGAATTCCAGTCATTAATTTTTAATTTGTCCAAGATACTTACAATTTTAGTCATTCATGTTCAATATAACTGTTATGCATTCCTAGCTTGCATTTTACACCAAGTGTCCATAACATTCAAAAAAGGTTAAAATTGCACCTTTCACAGTCCAATTGTGAGCATACGAGGTTAGGTTATATAAAATTAACACTATAATAGTCTTCTCAATATATCTAGCCATCCAATTTCCAAAACCATTTACTATAAAAATTTAATAGGATGGTTTGGCTTGCATTTTTATTAATGTGGTGGATATTTCATAAATACAAGACACCCATGTAGTGTTTTTGCACAACAGACATTTTCTAAACCCAAATTAAAAAAATAAATGTATAATAATGTGGAAAATAGTAAAAAACATACCATTTCCCACTAAAATCACTCAAAAATACCCAATACTTAGGGCTGGGGAGGCATTTCTCTGATCTAGGTAAGACTGGGTTGAAAATGCAAAAGTTGTCATTTTGTCAATTTAACTCTAGACAAATGAAACATAATTTAAAAAAATAAAAGAGGCTTTTTTCAAAAATATATCTATCTTCAACCCCATGGTGTTAGTTTCAACTTAGGACAATTGTACAAACTGTGGCGTGCATTTTCATATGCCCAGTTTTGAATATTTACACATTGTTTTTTACAAAACTTAGAATTTCAGTCATTTTATTTAATTTGTTCGAGATACTTGGAATTTTAGTCATTCATGTTCAATTTGACTGCTATGCATTCCTATCTTGCATTTTTATGCTTATGGCTTGCATTTTACACCAAGTGTCCATAAAATTCAAAAAAGGTTAAAATTGCACCTTTCATAGGTCGGCTGTGAGCATATGAGGTTAGGTTATATAAAATTAACACAAGGATAGTATTCTCAATATATCTAGCCATCCAATTTCCAAAACCCTTTACTATAAGCATTTAATAGGAGGGTTTGGTTTGAGAGTACATCAAAATCTGTAGAGAAGAATATTACTCTATTATTATATAAATTCACACCAATGGGATCCTGTCCATCATTGTTATGGATTGGGGATGAGGACTGGTGCAACCCATTTGGAGATGTAAACATTATACCTTTCATAAATATGGTGGATTATGTATGAGAGATATGTGGTGTAATATCTATGGTGAAATGTTTGAACTTTGTAATTGGAAGTTTTTATAAGTAAATATAAATCTGAATCTTGGGACATCCAAATAGTCTTCTTTGTGTGCTTCCTGAGATTGTTAGTGATTCAGTCATGACTATGCACTCTGATTATGTAGCCTTGTAGTATTTCTATTGATCCTGCAAGGCTGCATCACATGACATATTGATGTTGTGTTATCAATGGTTTTTGTTTTCCAAGGAAAAAATATTTATCTTTGATATTTCAAAGTTTGAAATCATAATATACATTTTTTAGCATATGGGATGTTGAAAAGATACATATGTTATGTACTCAAACTATCCTAATAGCTATTTATCCCAGTCTTCCATAATCAACAAAATATTTGGTGAATTATGTATGACAAATCTGTGGTGTAACATGTATGGTGAAATATATATTTTTTTCCTACGAAAAAAATCCTGCTTTTCATTTAAGAGAAGAAATAGCATACATTATATATCAGCATCTCCTTTACTGCCTCAGTAAAGATTATCTTTCTTAGTAACTGATAGATAACATTTAGCATATTTACCATTTTGGATTCTAGGCCTAAATATGTCAACAAGGATCACTGACCAAAGTATACATAATCATCCATTTAGTTGCAGAGTAGGCTACTAAAAGAGGTTTTTGTCAAAAATGATTATGCATTCCTAGCTTGCATTTTACACCAAGTGTCCATAACAGTAAAAAAAGGTTAAAATTGCACCTTTCATAGATCGACTGTGAGCATATGAGGTTAGGTTATATAAAATTAACACAAGGATATTCTTCTCAATATATCTATCCATCCAATTTCCAAAACCATTTACTATAAACATTTAATAGGAGGGTTTGGATTTCTTTTTTACTAATCTAGGTGGATAACTCATAAATACAAGACAACCATGTGGCGTTTATGCACAACATGCACTTTCTGAACTCAAATTGAAAAAATAAATCTATAATAATGTGGAAAATGGTAAAAGATACCATTTCCAACTAAAATCACTCAAAGATACCCAATACTTAGGGATGGGCGTGCATTTCTTTGATCTGGGTAAAACTGGGTTGAAAACACAAAATTTGTCATTTTGTCAATTTAACTATGGACAAATGAAATATAATTTTAAAAAAATGAAAGTGATTTTTGTCAAAAATATATCTATCTTCAACCCCATGGTGTTAGTTTCAACTGATGACAATAGTACGAACTGTGGCATGCATTTTCCTTGGCCCATTTTTGAATATTTACACATTGTTTTTTTACGTAACTTAGAATTTCGGTCATTAATTTTGATTCTGTCCAAGATACTTGCAATTTTATTCATTCATGTTCAATTTAACTACTATGCATTCCTAGCTTGCATTTTTATGTGTATGGCTTGCATTTTACACAAAGTGTCCATAACAGTTAAAAAAGGTTAAAATTGCACCTTTCATAGGCCAACTGTGAGCATAGGAGGTTAGGCTATATAAAATTAATACAAGGATAGTATTCTCAATATATCTAGCCATCCAATTTCCAAAACAATTTACTATAAACATTTAATAGAAGGATCTGGCTTGCATTTTTATTAATGTAGGTGGATATTTCATAAATACAAGACAACCATGTAGTGTTTTTGCACAACAGGAATTGACTGAACCCAAATTGAAAAAATAAATGTACAATAATGTGGAAAATGGTAAAACATACCATTTCCAACTAAACTCACTCAAAAATACCCAATACTTAGGGATGGGCGGGCATTTCTCTGATCTGGGTAAAACTGGGTTGAAAACCCAAAAGTTGTCATTTTGTCAATTTAAATATGGACAAATAAAACACAATTTAAAAAAACTAAAAGATATTTTTATCAAAAATATATCTATCTTCAACCCCATGGTGGTAGTTTCAACTGATGACAATTGTACAAACTGTGGCATGCATTTTCCTAAGCCCATTTTTGAATATTTACATATTGTTTTTTATGTAACAAATTAGAATTTAAGTCATTAATTTTGAATTTGTCCAAGATACTTGAAATTTTAGTCATCCATATTCAATTTAACTGCTATGCATTCCTATTTTGCATTTTTATGCTTAAGGCTTGCATTTTACAGCAAGTGTCCATAACAGTTAAAAAATGTTAAAATTGCACCTTTTATAGGTCGAATGTGAGCATACGAGGTTAGGTTATATAAAATTAACATAAGGATAGTCTTCTCAATATATCTAGCCATCGAATTTCCAAAACCATTTACTATAAACATTTAATAGGAGGGTTTGGCTTGCATTTTTATTAATGTAGGTGGATATTTCATAAATACAAGACAACCATATAGTGTTTTTGCACAACAGAAACTTTTTGAACCCAAATTGAAAAAAGAAATATATAATAATGTGGAAAATAATAAAACATACCATTTCCAACCAAACTCACTCAAAAATACCCAATACTTAGGGATGGGAGGGCATTTCTCTGATCTAGGTAAAACTGGGTTGAAAACACAAAAGTTGTCATTTTGTCAACTTAACTCTGGACAAATGAAACATAATTTTAAAAAACTGAAAGAGGATTTTGTCAAAAGTATATCTATATTCAACCCCATGGTGTTAGTTTCAACTTATGACAAATTTATGGAATGTGGCGTGCATTTTCCTTAGCCCAGTTTTGAATATTTATAGACTGTTTTCTACAAAACTTAGAATTTCAGTCATTTTTTATTTTATTTTTCCAATATACTTGGAATTTTAGTTATTCATGTTCAATTTTACTGCTATGCATTCCTAGCTTCCATTTTTATGCTTATGGATTTCGTTTTACACCAAGTGTCCATAAAAGTCAAAAGAGGTTAAAATTGCACCTTTGATAGGTCGGCTGTGAGCATATGAGGTTAGGTTATATAAAATTAACACAAGATAGTCTTCTGAATTTATCTAGCCATCCAGTTTCCAAAACCATTTACTATAAACATTTAATAGGAGGGTTTGGTTTGAGAGTACATCAAAACATGTAGAGAAGAATATTACTCTATTATTATATTACTCACTCTATTACTCTATTTTTTACAGACTAGTTAAAATGCCAAATTTTTACTCTATTATTTACTCTTACTTTATTATTTTCAATAAGTATACTTAACATGCTAGAAAGTTAACTATATTGAAATTGAAAATGTAAGTTGTGTATAGTTGACTTGAAACACATTTGTAATTTTTATTATAGTTTGGAAAAGTCAGGACACATTTGTAATTTTTATTATAGTTTGCAAAAGTCAGAACACATTTGTAACTTTTATTATAGTTTTGAAACGTCATAACACATGTGTAATTTTTATTTTAGCTTGGAAGATTCAGCGTGCTGGTATCCTGTACATGCATTCGTGTGCATCCTGTGTGTTCATCCCCTTCTTCCTTTCTGAGCGTGCCATCATCCTGGAAAATGGAAACAGCAGCCTCATGTTCCATGCCATCAACAGAAACAGGGGGTTATGAAGTTTCTGAGAGGTTCACTATCAGAAAATTCAGAGAGAGCGCTGAGGCATGGAGTGATAGAACCAACTGGCTAGAAGGTATGATAAATTTCTTGGTCAGAGCAGGAGTGCATTGTTCAGTTCAATTTCAACAATGAAGACATAGATAGTCCATTTCTAGTTATGATGATGAGTCCAAGGAATTGATTATTTTTTGGAGGAGGGTTTGTTTGGACCCTGATTTGTTTTCCAGTGCAACGAAAATTCCACACAAAGGGGGAGTAATGTTGACCACCAAGAAAATCCTCAAAGTAGAAAAGGGTGAGATGAAAAACAATATATGTGGAAAAAAAAATCGGTTGCCCGAAATGGTTTAAAGATGCAAGATGTTCCCTCGAGATTGTACAAAACCTTAATTCAAATTGTACTTAGGACAATTATGAATCACCACAAGCAATATATTTCAAGTGATTGTATGAAGTTGGTGATTCATTGGGTTGAAGACCTGGCCATAGATGTCCCTCATCTATTGGAAAAAAAAATGCATTTTTCACTCTAGGAGAGCAAACTGAAGAGAGTGAAGTTCAGTTACCCTATTACACTACAAAACATTATTGACTTATATCGACCCAACACTGTAGAAGGAAGAAGATTTAAAAATACATGCATTAAGAGGTCGAAACTGGACAAAATTAACCAGGAATTTCCTCAACAATATCCAAAGGACAATGTATAAGTGTTGATGTATTTGTAACTTCAGAATGTATTCACTTGTATATCTTCTGTATTGTAATGTAACTAAGCCATGTCATACCCCGATGTTCCTATCAGGAGAATCAATAATGTAAACAATTACTGTAAAGTCATAAAGGGTAACCCTCCTTATTGATAAAGGGTTAAAGTCCCCACAGTTGTGGGGCACTAGGGTTATTATACTCTCCTAGAGAAGTCGGCCCTAGTGAGTTATTGTCAAGTCAGGAATTAGTATGAATAAAGAGTGAGGCTCTCTATTTATCACATAGTCACTCACACTCAGTTGTAGCGCATGAGTGAGAGAGAAGGAGCTGGGATAAGAGAGAGAACAGTTGTCAAAGATCTTCTTACTATCTTTGGGTTTTATTTCTGCTATTAGTGCTTATTCTATCTCTGATGAATTTACGGGGTTTTCTCCTTTATGGTTTGCTCGAGGAAAATCTTTGTGTCTATTGTCTCTTGTGATTGATTGCTATGCATGTTATTCTCTTAGATAAGATCCTAAGATAATATTGTCTAATTGATAAAAATATAACATGGCATCAGAGGTAACCTCAAAAGAAGACAATGTGCAGCTGGGGAAGCTAGGGATTCTTACTTTTTGGGTCTCTCTCCATAATACATCAGCAAAAGGACACTAGGCTGAACCTCCTTTGAAGGGCACATCTTTCTATCGAAGCAGAATCTGATTCTGAGCACTTTCAGTTTTTGACCTACCACTACATCGGGAAATTAGGGCTTTTCACTGAAGAGGAATTTTTGAGTGAGCCCAGGCTAGGATTTCTCTCCTCCTCAAAATCGAAGTTTAGAGACAAAAATCAAAGTTTTTGTTTGGGTAGAACTATGGGAAATTCAAACCCTAATTTTCCCTGGAACTAGAAAACCAGCACTGCAGAAGATCAACTCCAGATCCAGTTTTCAGCTTCTCAAATTGGTAAGATCTAAATGTTTTGTCTTTCCATTTGAGGTTCTTAGTTAAATATGTCTCATCACATCAAGCTTGATGAAAATATTGAGGGAACTGATAACTTCATAGCTTGGAAGTATAGGATCTCCCTGGTCCTGGAAGAAAATGAGTTGGACTCTTACATCAATGAAGAGGTTCCAATTCTAGGGGGAGATGAGGCTAAATAATTACACAAGAAGAAATTGGTCATGGCTAAGAGGATTATTTCTGAGTCAATCAAACATTACCTCATACCACAGGTGTCCTCCCTAGAGACACCTAAAGAAATGTTTGATGCCCTAACCAAGCTATTTGAATGGAAGAACATAAATTGGAAGATGAATTTGAGGAACCAGAAATAAATGTAAATGAGATGCATGATGTTGAGTTTAATGAACAGGAAGAGCATAATGATGATGATATTTATGCTCCTACAGATATTCCACTTGTTATATATACACCTCCATAGTTGGGAGTTGAGAAAACTTCCTCTCCAAAATATTTTTTTGATGGTAAAATTGATTTTAAGCTATTCAGTGAAATGTTGCATTTCAAAGAAAAAGATGAATTTTGGTATCTTACCGCAGTACAGAGTGTAGAACTCTGTAGGATTAAAAATTTGCAAATGTTGGACCTCTTTAAGGTAGGAGGCATTTTTCAATGCTTTTTTCCCAAAAACAAAGTTGCCAAATTCCATTTTTTGAAGCCTCCTTAAAATTTTCCCTATTTACAGGAAATTGCAAGATTACGAGAATCCCTTGTGAAGATTGTGGACAATTCGAGAAGGACAATAGAATGAAAGGACTATGTTCTTCACTCTTTGAATAAGGAACTAGAAAAAATTCAGGATGAATTTAGAATAGAAAGTGAGAAATGCAAGGAAGAATATATGGTTGTTTGGAAGAAAGATGACCAAACCATAAAGAGACTGGAAGATGAGATGAAACATCGACCAGATTTTTTGGACATTCCCCCTCTAAGGACTATTATCGGCCAGGAAGAAAAACTTAGGGCTGAATTTAATAATAAAAATAGAATAATTGAAATAATGAAGGATGATTTTCAAAATAGCCTTGTTGAAGACTACAATAAACATCAACTTGAGATAAATGAATATAGAAAAAAAGAGGAAAACATGAAAAACATAATTGCTAAGAAAGATGAAGAGTTGAAAGGAAAAATAGTTTAACTTGAAAAGGTTACTGCAGAACTACAGACTAGAGGAGTTGAAAAGTTAAAAGAATCTAAAATTGGTAAGGGATAGAGAAAGCATCTAATTTCTAGTGAAATTTATGATATGTCAGCACACCAACAGGCTTTAATAAGGTACGATATTTCCCTGCAAAAATAGAGAGAATGCACTAGATGTAGCTTTTAATGCAATACAAGCTTGTGAAAAATTCAATAAGGGGTTACAAAGCTATCGTTCCTTCTTAAGAATTTGAGAGAAGTGCTTGATGGATGTTATTTTAGATATGAATGATGGAGTTGATCTCTCTACGTGGTCAACCATTAAAGAAACATTGAAAAACAAGGTAGCTGAGAGGGAATATGAGATTAAAGAGCTCATATTGAAAATACTGGAGGATAGAGAATCACAACATTTTGGATGTAAGTATGAGATAGAAGACCTGAAATCTCAAATTTCCATTCTGCAGAAGAACAACATACTTCGGCGAGTGTCATATATCATTGCCCCTCGATTTTTTTATTTTTTTTTCCTGGCTCCCCGATGAGGCGCGACGGCACTCTCGCGGCTAGGGCCAAACCCTAGTCGCCCTGCGTTTCCTCCAGGCTGCGCGCAGGCCCTACGTTTGGCATCCGGCATCCAGCTGAAGCTCATGTGTTGGCCGCATGCAGGCCCCTCCTCCAGGCCGCGTGCTGGCCCTGGCTCCTCCAGGCTGCGATCTGGCATTTGAAGCTGCGTCCTGCCTCTCTCCTCAGCCGTGGTCATGCCTTTCTCTCCATCCAGTGGATGGGACATGGATCCACTAGAGGCTTTCAAATTTCTTGTTAGATCTGCAGGACCAAGGGCAAAGGCCGCCCCTCCTGCCAAGTTTGTTAAAAAGATGGAAGAGATCCCTTCTCTGGAGCTGTCCCCTTCTGATCGGTGCCGCATGGCTCTTATGCTCTCAGAAAAATCCCTCATAGGAAAGTTCACTGGTCTGTGGCCCAGTCCCAAAGCAGTGAATCAATGGATAAAAGAACGATGGAGCTCCCTGGCGCCCTCCCATATCTCTTTATGTGCTGCAGGAAGAGGGTATTATGTGATTATCTTTGTGAACAAAGAAGAGCGGGATCTAATATTCAGATCTGGACCATACTTCATGGGATCGAGGGGGCTGTTCTTAACTCCTTGGTCTCTCGACTTCAATCCTGAAGTAGAGATCACCGTTGCCCCGGTTTGGGTCCGGCTCCCCCATCTTCCCCTTCATCTCTGGGGGAAGAGATCCCTTGCTGATATAGGAAACAAGCTCGGCCATTTCCTGGATAGTGCAGAGCCTAAAGGGGATCAGTTCACCTGTGCGCACATCTGTGTAGAGGTCAATCTCGAGAAAGGGCTCCCGGAAGCCATTCAACTCACCTTGGGCGATTGGAGTCACATCCAAGAGCTGGACTATGAGCATATTCCCTTCAAATGCATCCGGTGCCATGTTTACGGGCATTTCGCGAAAAGCTGCCCCAAAGCCCCGATGACGGTGGCTCCTCCCCGGGCCAATGGGGCAGACTTCCAGCCAGTTGCTAATAGGCGAAGGGCTCCCCGGAGAAAGGACTCCAATCTAAAGGTGCCCACCGCAGAAGAATCTCCCCCAACTAATAGAAACAGATTTGAATCCCTACAAGAACCCGAGGATCAGGATCCAGAAGTAGCAGTAGCAGTTGAAGAGACGCTGGAACTAGGCCTAGGTCGGGACACTGAAGCACCAGCAGCAGAAGAGGGTCTAGAAGCATGTGCCCCCCTTGGTACCGCGGAAGACCCCTCGCTTGAGGCAACTAAACATATGGGAGGCCCTCCTCCTGATAAGGCAACCGATGGACTTTCCAAAGTGGAAACCTCTCCCTCAGAGTCTTCTGCAACAAGGAGGGCTAGCTCCCCTTCGCGATCTTCTAGTGATTCCGGGTCAGTGAGAACTTCAACTACAACCCCCTCTCCTCCTCGTACCAGAGGGCGAAGGTCTAACAGAGATCGAAGGAATCTCGAAGCAGCCTCCAACATTGCCGAGGGGCTCCCAGAAATAGATGGAATCATTCATTTTACGAAATCTTCAATGTTTTTTTGCATATTTCTATGCTCACAATTTGTGAGAGTCTATTCTGTTAAGCACTGTCTGAAATCCTTGAAGAATAGTTGTCAAAGTAAATGGGATCTTTATCCCAAGAAATTCTTAAGGAGGCTGACAGAACTGTTAGAGGTCATCAGCCCTCCATATTTCTGTAACCTTGGAGCTTGGTTCGCCAGAAGGAGTAATACAAAAGTCCCATAACCGTTTCCGTAAAAAAAAAAAACATACTTCGGCGAGTAGCAATGGTGTATACTCTAGATAATACAAAATTGAGGGAAAAAGATTTGGAGACAGAGATAGAGCAGCTTAGGAAAAAATTGACCCAAGTTCAGTCTGAGTTGAAATATGCAAATGATCATCTTTAGCAAAAGGAAAAGGAAGAAAAAGAGAAAAATAAGAAGAATGTGGAATTGTTGAGGAAGCACATCCAAGATATAGATAGATTGAAAGAAATTTTGCACAAATGTGCAACAAAAATCAAAGAATTACAACAGAAATCAGAACATGCACCTGTTGCAGCTTATGAAGAACCGGATGCTTCTAGATAAGGCAAGAGACTAGAATGTATAAATTTATCTTCTCTAGAGAAGGAGGACTTGCAACCTAAACCTACCAAGTCACCTAGAACTATGGAATAACATTATTTATATATGTTGTGTATGTAAAACATTTCAAGTTTGAATACATAAATTTAGATATGTGTGTGTGTATTTCTCAGCAATGTATATGTTTTTGATGCATTTAATGTGAATGGTAATTTTGAATTTAACTTTTCATAAGTGTACATAACATGCCAGAAAGTTAACAATATTAAAATTGAAAACTTAACTTGTGTACTGTAGGAATATATATTTGAATTTGTAAGAAATTAAAAGATTGATAGTGATTAGTGGATATGAGATGTGAGTAGATTTCGTGACATAGGTAGATCCTAGCTGTTTACTTGGAACTGTGGATATTATAGTGATATTATGGGGATGATGAATTAAGAAGTTTCAAGTTCTTTATGATAATTTTGATGCTATGTATTGATGTATTTATGTAAGTTTCTTTATCTAATGAAACTGAAATTCCAATTCTTGAACAATGTCATACAATTCTACTCATGCAACCAAATTTCAGCGAATAACCCAAAGTTGTAATGCCTATCAAACTGCCCTAAAAAAGACAGAAATTTACAAAATATAAGAAAACACAGAAAACAACTATAATTTTATTACTGAAAATTAAATTAAATATTTAATATGTCTTCCAGCATTTGTTACATTTCCAACATTTGGTAACATAAATGTTAGCACAATAGAATAAATTTTCAATACAGAAAGATCAGTAGAAATGCTTATTGCAACATAAGTTTCTTTTGCCATCTTGCATACAATGTTGCATTTTGATCATCTAGGAATTTTTTCTGTCTGGATTGTCTCACACTTCTTATAATGACATCAATTTTTATAGGATTCCCAACATCCGTCTTTTGGATATCAACTACTGCCCCTTGAATTTCTTGTTTTTTACCACTCTACCCTATACCATTTACCCAGGATGGACCACCCTTTTTATTGTGAGTCATATCCTCCATCATTGTCATATCAATAGCAACTAATCCATACACTTCTTGTAATTCATTGATTTTCCCTGCTTCATTTCTTGAGGATGAAACAATGATTTTATAGTAATTTTTAGTCGCCATCATAGGTATTTCAACACCAACTTCCCAATTCAATTCTTGTGTTTGATCAGTTTGCGCTACCACTTTCCTCTTGGATGAAACACTTAGAGTTTTACTTTATTTCTTCTTTGAACATTATTTTTTTCCTTGCTCCTTTCGAAGCGATGTGATTCATAAAAATCCTCTTCACCGTATTTTCTTTTGGCCTTGATCTTGGAAGATGATTACCGAACTGTGAGAACATATTAGTATTTAGTAGTTAAAAACAGATTATGAGTCCTCACACCATAAAATGAAAGAACAATTAGAAACCATTTAAAATTAGGGCATACTTACTTTGGTGGTGCAATCAATGATTTCTTAGATTGTCTTACCCATGACTAAAATAGTTGTTTTACTTGTTTAGAAGTGACATCAGGGAAGCGGGATGCCAACTATTCTGCAGTTTTGTCATTTAGTGGACTTCTTGTCTTTTCATATTAAACACGAAGTTGACATCTAATGTTGGAGGCCAAAAAATCTTCGTTCTTTAAAATTTTGGAAAGTACCCTCTGATCTCCTAACCAGTTTGAAAAATTGTGCTCGCATCTCATTTACAAGAAAAAAAATTTCATATTCAAATGTGTATATATACTCAGAAAATCCTCTTCCTCCTCCTTGGTTGTTGTTCAAATTTTTAATTTCCCTATGCTTACGTTCCATTACTTCATTTCTTAACCGTCCTAAAGTATAAGGATGAGAATCCCTAGTCATCTGAAGAGCATGGACCCCTTGGATATGCATATAAGGAACCATCTCATCTCCTAAACAATAAGAACACAACCACAACCACTCACTAGCAAGGAATCCAATCCTACAATGGTAGTGGATCAAATTTTATATCGTGAATGAGATAATACCACCATGCTGAAAAACATAATACTATGTGTTGGAGACATTTACCACCATACACACTCTTTTTGGTCAAATTGGCCTAGTTAAACAACTATCATAAGTATAATTGACATTAATTGACATCAGTGGAGCATTAATTGACATCATCCAGTCACACCCACGCCTACCTTCAGTCAAGGAGGATAACTTAGCCTTCTTCTACATTCGAGGAGGCTAACTGGAGCACTCCAGGGGTGATCTGAGTGATATTAATGCACCTAATTGCCAATTGGTAGTTACAATCAGTTAAACAACTCAGTGAAGGTGCCTCCATTCATTTAATTGATTATTTAATGATTAATTAATGAACTAGAGTCAATAGGGGTGCCTCCACCAAATTATGATGTTCAGTTCAGCTTCAGTTAACCTCATCGAGGTTCATTAAAGTCATTGAAGTGCTAGCACTTGATGGTTGGCTTGCTATGACATGTGTCTGATCTCTTTTAGTTGAGACTCAGTCATTTATTGCACTCCGACTTCAATTAGGGTTTAGGTGAGTCAATTAGGGTTTTGATCAGTGGTTAACTGAGTGTGAACCATGGCTTACAGTCAGTTAAGCTAGACTCACTCATTCAATTCCAATGACCTCCTAAGGAATTCGAAGTGTCTCTTCATTCATGCTTCTACCATGACATTGTAATTGTAATCATTCATTCTTTATGTTAATACAGAGCGGCTACTATTCGTGTAGAGTGATTACACCGTTTCATGAGTTATTTGTTGATTAATCTTTGATGAGATTGATTCTTTGTTCCTAGATCAATATACAAGATTAATATGGTATCAAATATTACGTTGGGACGAAGATCTATCTCTCAAAAACAAGCTTTTTGACAGATTTCTACCTGAAATTTGAGCAATAGCTCAAAAATCCAGCACTGCACTAGAAGCCAAGGCTTACCACTTAATACCCCAAGTAAAGAACTTGTTGATCAAGCTTGCTTGATTGACTATGATGGGTGTGATGAAAGCCTAAAATGTCACATACCCCAATTTTGTAAAATAATATTAATTATTTAATTTGATTTCCTAAGACATTATGTTAAATTTAATGCTAAGTAGGAACTGATGAATCAGCAGAGTCAAAAGAAGTGGAATGTAATTCTGAATATTTTATTATTAATAAATAAAAAGTGGAGACAACAGCATGGGAGAGATGTTAATAAGAGTGTTACTGGTCAAATTGGTGGAAGGAACTAGGTGGAGGGCAAAAGACAAGTGGCAGCATCCTCAAACACTTCCTATGTTGCAGGTGGCAACTTCCCTATATTTGGGGTCATGATCCCCCAAGAAAGTGGGATCAGAGCAGGTGGCTCAATAAATGACAACTAACCCAAAAAGACCTAGGCAATCTTTTAAAAGTACCCAATGAATAGAGCTGAGGTTGCTCAGATATTTTCCAGAGAAGAATCATTCAGGAGGAATGCTATTTAGGAAATTCATTGGGGAAAATGGGAAAACAATAAGGAAAATGTTTTGAGAGAAAATATGCAATAACTTGGTCTGTTACAGCTTGCTTGCTGGGAGAACTTACTGATAAGTTCAGGGTTTGTATTAAGTCTGAATACTGGTATTGATTATTGCTACACCTAGTTCCAGCCAGGGAGACCAGAGCAAGCTCGGGGGTCCTGAGGAGTCACTGTTTGAGCGCTCTCCAGGAGCTGGTAGGGAGGAACAGCCTCCCATCGCTGTTGTTGTCCAAGCTCAATAACAGGTTCTGCTATTTTCCTTGTTTTAAATATCTGTGTATGATAGAATATTATGTTGCAGTTTATGATGTAAAGACTTAGAGGATTTAGTCATGAAAGTGTTCTTAGTTTGTTCAGTAATTAGAATCATTTTGATGAGAAATAAAACCCCACCTGTGTTTTTCCTCATCTGGAGTGACCAGACCGTACTCCAACACAGGGGTGAAATTATAAATAAAGATAGTAGGATGCAATTATAGGATAAATTGTTAGTTTGTTTAAAAGAATGCATACTTTTATTTAACTGTCAGAGCAATAGCATTCTGTCCAAGAAGTAGATTTAGGGTTAGATTTAAGTCATTTATGTTAGATTATAGAACAAGGAAAGAAGTTGTATTTTCTTTTACTGACAAAACTAGATTCAGATGGGTAAAAAGGTTTTCTGTATAATTTCTATTCCAGAAAACTTTACTATATTATTTGAAACCAAGAAAATAAATTACTAGCTAAAGTATGTAGTAATAGAATGAATAGAAATGTTTTTCTTTCTACATTTATTACTTCCCAGATGTTATATTATAGAATGTATAGAAAAAAATCTGTAAATAGCAATAACAAAACTATGATTTTATTCTATAAGAAAACTAGTTAGTTTATAATCTGCTTACAGCTGTAAATTTATCTAGTTCCTGCATTTATTTTTATCTGGCTGAACTTGAACGAGATCTGTACTTATCAGTCTATCTTTTATAAAAGTTTAAACAAATATTACAATATATATGTACAATATAGATCATAGATAGTCTGTATATTGTTTTTATTTTATTTTACTAACATCATAACATAATAAGATAAAGTAAATATCAAGAAAAATTTCATAAAGTATTTAGCATAGACGGCATAAGAAATAAATAACAAAGTACTATTCTCTATACATTTTACAAAATAAACTAGGTATAATTAACTATGAAAGTAATAGTACTCACAGGAAGAATAACCTCTTTAATTTAATAGTAACAGTATACCTTCTATTATAATAGTAATAATATACTTTCTATTATACACATTAGAGGAACATTATTATTGTGTAATTAATGAAATGTTCTTATCTTATTAAAATGCAAACCTGAAATAAAATATAAACACTGTGCTCAAATATTAACTCACAGTGACATAAGAACTTCATTAAAACCTAAGACTTTCTATTCTGAAGGTCAAAAATTATTTAATGACCTTTATAAATTCAAATACAATAAAGTAATCTAATATAAAAGTCATTTAAAGAATACCCTAGCTTTTGGAGATTAAAATAATAATACAGAGTAAAAACCCTTATGCAGTAATGTACAGGAAAGTAACGAAGAAAGTAACTGTATGCTCGGTTTATCAAAGTAACCGAACAGTTAACAACTTAAGAATTAATCCAACAATTTTACAGCGGTATGATTAATAAAAAAAGAGGTTCGTTCCTCAAAAGGTACAATAATTTACTTATTATATTGTTCGAATTAGGGTCGAACCATTTTTACTTTAAACACATACATCAGGGTTAACAGAATTGAATTAGTACATTACAGAGTACGAGCTCGCAACTTCAACAAAACTTAAAGAGCAAGGCCTTTACCGTCTTTTGTCATTTATATGCACATATACACAGAACCGTAAACAAGAAAACTAACAACTGAAGAATCTAACTTAGCATTCTTTACTCACGGCCGTAAATCAAATTCATAGAGTAAGGATTTTCAGCCTGAACATCGTATATATGTATTTTTTTTTTACAGTAATCAAAATAAAGTCTAAGATTACAGTCTCGGCCTCATCCGGAGGTCCCATATGTAAACAAAGGGGTTTAACCTCTTAAACAATAGTGAAAGGGTCATTTAATTGAACCAAAAAAACCACGAGGGTTACAGGTCATGAAGACCAACCCACGACTGTCCCTAAAGGACCAACAAGGAGGAAGATGCCATGGTAAAACCAAGCTTACCCATGAACCAGTATTGTTGTCGCAGCCTCGTTTGAACTAAGTAGAGAGGAGGGCTGAGACCTGTAATCAACAAAGAAAATATTAATGCAAGAACTTATATGTGGGATAAAAATTTATATTATTTAAAACAAACAGTAAAATGGAGGAAGGACTTATAGTCTTCCTACCTTATCATTTTATGGAGGCGCAACTACCAACAACAGAAAAACAACCACCAACGCGAGAAGGAAACCCTTCTGCAAAAAGGGAGAAGAAGATTAACAATACAGCCAACATCCAATCACTATCCAGAAGGACAAGACCACGGCTCTCACTGAGGAAGGATTTGTTTTCAGTCAAGGGTTCGGGTTCGAGCTAGTAAAATAGAGAAAACCCTGAGGGAAGAATAGCTAACAGGTGACCAACAGTAACACTTGGGACGGCACTACTTAAACGTGCTATTGAACGAGCCCACAAGAAAATAACAAGCTGGAGGATACCATTGCAGAGGAGCGGGGCAACAAGGGTGCATCAGCACCATCGCAAAGCGACAGGAGCCCGAAGGCGAAGGAGGGAATGGAGAGCTAGGGTTTGACTGCTGCCCTTATAACTACGCAATGCATGGCCATGGTAATGTCACGTCACCAACAAATAATTTACTTGCGGTGGGTGGATTCGTATAGTTCAGAGAACGTTCCACCAAGAAGGATTCCAATCATTTGATACATCAAAGGTTACACTTAGCCTTGCTACAAAGTCAGCTTATCATTTCTATGCTGCATGAAAGAACATAAATATTATTACTATAAACACTTAAACCTTGCAATCATTAAGGTTGTGGGGACAATTACGACCAATGCCTTATAAATTATGGTATTCATATAACTTTAACAAGATTAAACCTATGATCGTTATGGCATGGTTATGGTTATAACCTTTCTTGCTAGGTAAATAATATTCACCCTAGCTTATAAATGTATGAAAAAGAGGCAATTCCTTTATAAAGTTTATAGAACCATAAATTAAAGATTAAACTATAATTTGATCGAGAACATGGTTGTTTCCTAGGCCTCTTATTTCACACCTTATACTTTTTCTCATACATTATGAATATTAAGTTCAATCAACTCCTAACTTAATGTAAAAGTATACTTTGGAAGATTATAAAGGAGGTTTATAGAGTAAAAACTATGACAATGGTCCTATTGTTCATAATAACCTCATTGGCTTATCTGTATTTTGTTAAAATAGTAACATTTGGTAAAAAGATACAAAAGAGAGTAGTAACTAGTATGTGGTGAAAGCTTTTGCTTAAGGTAAATGTCCTCTAAGCATAAATTATGACATGGAAAGGTTAGGCCACATTTCTTTTATCAAAAAGATTCACCAAAATAAAATAGTTAGGCCATATAACTATTATGTCATGCAGTCTTTTAAGAATTATAGTCCCTTAAGGACATGCCCCTTATATATATATATAAAGGGGATAGGATACAACCTGTTTCAGTGAGATATCTATCTTACTAGAGATAAGCTCCAGTTATGTTTGAAAACAGTTGATGTGTGAATAAAAACTCTATGCATCAACATTAGTATACTTTTCTCAAAAGCAGCTTGAAATAAAGTTGTAAACTCAGTTAACTTCAAGGTTTGAAAATGAAATAGTAATACATAAACCCCTTATCATTTTACATTACTACGTAAACGTAATTGTACACAATTGAAACTATACCATAGATTTTATAACTGTGCTACTCTTACTCTGTTGTAAAGAGTAAGTAAGGAATTTCTACACTTAACGACTATGGTAGATATGGAATATTTTAGTAATCATTAAGAAACATGAATTTACTTCTACTAAAAAGAAGGACAGTTAATGAATTTACCTCAATAAGCGTTGGAAATTGTTTAGCATTTATTTTTTTACTGAACTTCTATTTTTGCGATGAACTTGTATTCTAAATACTTCAAAATTTCGACAAGCAGCACCCAAACTTCTTACCTGTAGTCTGTAAGAACAGGAAAACTTTCTTCATTAGCTCGAAAGCTAAGTAAGCCCAGTTTTGCATGACAGTCCCACCTTGTGGTCGCAAAGAGAAACAAAAGTCAGTAAACTAAAAAGAACTGTTCTATCGCTAAACATAACCAATAGATAATTCAGATAATGAATTTGGTAACATATAACTAATTTAATAATTAGTTTACTATAATTATGAAAATTATATGCTTTTAAAAAAAATTTAAATTTTTTGGAAAATTTTGGGTTTTGACATGTGGTATCAGAGAACAAGGTTCAAACACTAGGCCTTGATGCAGCCCAGTTAGCTTCCATAGAACAGTAAAGTAAAATAATATACTAACATATATTATGTTTTATGTAAAGAACATAAAATTTTCTTTTCTGAAGTTAACAGGCAGGTATGGAGAAGTTGGGAGAGTATGCTCAGGAGGAGTCTCCAGACACAGAGACAAGACAATTGCCCAGAGAACCTATGTTAGAGGAGGAGACTGCCAACTCTTCAGAGCTGTTGCAGACTGTAAAATATTTGAAGACTGAAATGGAATCAGTCAAGAAGGAGAATGAGAGGATTTTGAAGGCTCAGGAAGAGTTGAACCAAATTCTAATGGAAAAATTCCAAACTGAAGGAAGTAGTAGAAGATCAGAATCTGAGGATGTTAGTCATCAAAGAAGGTCTAAAAAGATGAAGCTGGAAAAAACTGAAAGCAGTTCATCATCTGAAGGGTTCAGTGAACAACAAAGCTACCATACTACTAGTGACAGTAGTGAGGCTGAGTTGTACGAAAGAAAGAAGAAGTACAAACCATATGAGGAAATTTCATGGGAGTTTAAAAAGATAAAGCCCCCAACTTTTAATGGAGAGACCAAAAAAGGGGAAGAAGCAGAGTCATGGTTATCCAGGATGAGGAAGTATTTCCATATTTACAATTATTCAAATTAGTTGAAGGCAAGAATGGTAATATATAATCTCTCCAGAAAAGCAGACTTATGGTGGAAAGATCTGAAGAGAGTCAAGGGTATCAGGGAAAAGGAAGTTAATTGGAGTACCTTTAAAAGGTACTTCAAGAAGAAATTTTTGTCTGAACAATATTACGAAGAAAGAGCTAAAGAATTTTACGAATTGAAGTTAGGTTCAATGACTATGAAGGATTTGAACAGAAAATTCTTAAGCTTGCTTAGGTATGTACCTTACCTAGTAGACGAGAAACCTAAAGTGCAGCGATTTCTCAGCTGTCTACCATATCACATTAAGGACAGAATTGAGTATGATAACCTAAAGAATCTGGAGGAGGCCATGAGGAAGGCTAATTTCTGTTTTGAATAGAACAAGAATAAAGAAGGCTTAGCCAACTAGAAGGCTAAGAAAAAAAACAATCAGCCTGAGTTTAAGAAGAAGGAATTTGTACCCCAGAGGAATTTCAAGAATAATAAGAATAAAAATTATTTTAACAATAAGAATTTCCAGGGAAATAGAAATGGTGCTTCCAATAATTCGAATAATTTTAAGGGCAAGGAAGCTGCAAATAACCATGGGAATTTCACCAAGAGTTTTGAACGAAAGGTGCCTGTTAAGTGCTAGGAATGTAATGGCCCGCACTATGCCTCAGTCTGTCCAAACCAGAAAAATTCAGTTAGCAATGTTGACACTATGCAGGAGGAAATGACCATTGGAGAACTCGTGAGGACTATGCCCAGAATAAATGCAGCATTGGAGAACCGCCAAGCTTATTATCAAACTTCCATGGTTGAAGTGGAAGGTATGATTAATCAAACCCCTGTAACCATTTTAATTGATCCAGGAGCTAGTCTTAGTTACATTGCACCTCAGATAGTGGAAAAATGTAAGTTGTCTGTCGATAAGTTCGATAATTCCTGGTTAGTTCAATTAGCCACAGGGCAAAAAAGAAAAGTAACCTGTTTTGTGAAGGAATGTGCTTTATATATGGATGAATTTAAAACTACAGTTAAGCTTAATGTTTTGCCACTTGGCTCATATGATTTACTGATTGGCATGGATTGTTTAGAACAGCATAAGGTAGTTTTAAATTGTTACGATAAAACCTTTACATGCGTAAATAGTAATGAACAACCAGTAAAGGTTAAGGGTATTCCTAGAAAAACTGTAATCAGATAGATTTTTGCTTTACAACTTAAAAGAGTCGTTAGAAAAGGATGTAAAGCCTATGCTGTAACTAATACAGATGAGGCAAGTAAATCTAAAACAGATAAGTTAAAAATAGAAGATATTCCTGTTTTAAACGAAGTTACTGACATATTCCCAGAAGAAATTCCAGGATTACCTCCCAGGAGGGAACTCGATTTCACTATTGAGTTGGTGCCAGGTGTCGTACCTAGCTTGAAAGCTCCGTATCGAATGAATATTTTAGAACTTAATGAGTTAAAATCACAACTAAAAGAGTTAATAGATAAGAAGTACATTCGACCTAGTGTGTCTCCTTGGGGGGCACCGGTCATCTTTGTCAAAAAGAAAGACGGAACTATGCGACTATGCATAGACTACCGTCAACTAAACAATATGACTATTAAAAATAGATATCCATTGCTCTTCATAGATGATCTATTTGATCATCTATGTGGAGCCACGGTGTTCTCAAAGATAGACCTGAGGTCAGGATATCATCAAGTAAGAATTAAGGATGAAGATATCTTCAAGATCGCCTTTAGAACAAGGTATGGACACTATGAGTTTGTCGTGATGCCATTTGGGATTACTAATGCCCCAACTGTCTTTATGTGCTTAGTGAATAATATAATGCATAAATACTTAGATAAATTTGTTGTTGTGTTTATCGACGACATCTTAATTTACTCTAAAATGGAAGAAGAACATAAAGAACACCTAAAGATAGTTTTACAAGAGTTGTGAGAACAACAACTCTTTGTGAATTTTAGCAAGTGTGACTTCTTTAAGGATGAAATCCAGTACTTAGGTCACGTAGTAACTAAGGAAGGGATTTCAGTTGATCCTGAAAAGATTCGGGCAATCGAAGATTGGCCGGTTCCAAAAGATGTAACGGATGTTAGGTCATTCATGGGAATTACCAGTTATTACCAGAGATTCATTGAAGGCTTTTCAAAAATAGCAAATCCGATCACTTCCTTTCAAAATAAAGGAAATAAATTTGATTGGAACTCAAAATGTGAAGAAAGTTTTAAGAAATTAAAAACCTTATTGACAAGTGCACCTATTCTAAGAATAGCAGATTCTAATAAGGATTTTGTGGTATGCACAGATGCCTGTAATGATGGCTTAGGTGGTGTACTGACTCAAGATGGGCATGTCATTTCCTATGAGTCCAGGAAGTTAAAAATTCATGAAAGGAATTATGCAACTTATGATCTAGAACTTGCAGCTGTTATGCATTCCTTAAAAATGTGGCGACATCATTTAATAGGTAGAAAATTTATTCTAATGACTAATAATAAAGGATTGAAATATCTTTTAGATCAGCCTAACTTAAACGCAAGACACGCAAGGTGGTTAGCCTTCTTAAGTGAATACGATTTTGAAATCCGGCACATAAAAGGTTAAGGAAAATAAGGTGGCTGATGGATTGAGCAGAAACACAAAGCTGAATTTTACAGCAGCAGTCAGCACTTATGCTTCTGATTTAATTGAACAACTTAAAGAAGGGGTAAAACAAGATGAAAATTATTAGAAATTGCAAATTATAGCTAAAGAAGAACCTACAGAAAGATTAATAAAAGGTTATAGTCTAAATGAAGATGGATTTTTTTTATTTAAGAATAAACTATATGTGCCTAATGTGCCTAAGGTTAAGTTGTTAATTCTAGACGAAGTCCATAAAACACCTTACTCAAGACACCCAGGTTACCAAAATATTGTAACCATGCTAAGAAAAGAATATTTTTGGCCTAATATGAAATCTGAGGTAGCTGAATACATTGCTAGATGTTTGGACTGTCAACAAGTGAAAACCGAACACCAACATCCAGCTGGATTGCTACAACCTTTACCCATTCCTAGCTGGAAATGGGAAGTGAATAGCTTATATTTTATTACTGGACTGCCTAGAAATCAGAATCAAAATGACTCTATTATGGTGGTGGTTGAAAATTTAAGTAAAGCAGCACATTTCATTCCTATCAAAACTACTTACAAGGATGCCAATATAGCTGATATATTCTTAAAGCAGATTTTTCGGTTACATGGAGTACCGAAAGTTATAATTTCATACAGGGATCCTAAATTCATAGGAATTTTTGGAAGTCCTTGTTCAAGGGATTAAATACAACACTGAATTTCAGCACCTTCTTCCATCCTCAAACAGATGGATAGACTGAAAGAGTGAATCAGGTGCTGGAGGATTTATTAAGGATGTATGTTAAAGATCAGCTAGGTAAGTTGGAAGACTACTTGCATCTAGCAGAGTTTGCATATAATAATAACTATCAGTCATTAGCTAAGTTTAGTCCATTTGAAATTTTGTATGGACGTAAATGCAACACTCCTATCTCCTGGAATAATCCAGTAGATAGATTGGTGTTAGCACTAGAATTATTGAAAGAAATGGAAGAGATTGTGAAGCAAGTGCAGGAAAATTTGAAGGTGGCACAGGATCGGCAAAAGAGCCAAGCAGATTTGAAAAGAACTCCCAAGGAGTTCCAGGTAGGTGAGCATGTATTTATAAAGGTAAGGCCAAAGAAAAGTTCTCTAATACTGGGGATTTGTACCAAGTTAGCACCACGTTACTGCGATCCGTTTGAAATTTTATCTAGAATTGGTCAAGTTGCATACCAGCTAGCATTACCACCTAACTTGAATGTACATAATGTTTTTCATATCTCTGTTTTGAAAAAGTATGTTCATGATGCTACTCATGTGGTTGATTGGAATGTTGTACAGGTGGAACCAGAAGGAGAAATTCTGGTGGAACCGGACTATATCCTCGGGAGGAGGGAAATTACTCTGTGGAACAGCACCATTCGATAGGTGAAGGTGCAATGGAAGCACCTTAGTCCTGAAGAGGCTACCTGGGAACTGGAAAGTAAGATGCGGGATGCATACCCGAATCTATTCCAGGAGACTGCAGAGGATGAAGAATAAGTAACATCGAGGACGATGTTACATTTTAAGGGGGTGTGTATGTCACATACCCCAATTTTGTAAAATAATGATAATTATTTAATTTGATTTCCTAAGACATTATGTTAAATTTAATGCTAAGTAGGAACTGATGACTCAGCAGAATCACAAGAAGTGGAATGTAATTCTGAATATTTTATTATTAATATATAAAAAGTGGAGACAACAGCATGGGAGAGCTGTTAATAAGAGTGTTACTGGTCAAAATGGTGGAAGGAACTAGGTGGAGGGAAAAATACAAGTGGCAGCATCCTCACTGACACTTCCTATGTTGCAGGTGGCAACTTCCCTACATTTGGGGTCATGATCCCCCAAGAAAGTGGGATCAGAGGAGGTGGCTCAATAAATGACAACTAACCCAAAAAGACCTAGGAAATCTTTTAAAAGTACCCAATGAATAGAGCTGAGGTTGCTCAGATATTTTCCAGAGAAGAATCATTCAGGAGGAATTCTATTCAAGAAATTCATTGGGGAAAAAGGGAAAATAGTAAGGAAGATGTTTTGAGAGAAAATCTGTAGTAACTTGGTCTGTTACAGCTTGCTAGTTGGGAGAACTTACTGATAAGTTCAGGGTTTGTATTAAGTCTGAAGACTGGTATTGATTATTGCTGCACCTAGTTCCATCCAGGGAGACCAGAGCAAGCTCGGTGGTCCTGAGGAGTCGCTGTTTGAGTGCTCTCCAGGAGTTGGTAGGGAGGAACGGCCTCCCATCGTTGTTGTTGTCCAAGCTCAATAACAGGTTTTGCTATGTTCCTTGTTTTAAATATCTGTGTATGATTGAATATTATGTTGTAGTTTATGATGTAAAGACTTAGAGGATTTAGTCATGAAAGTGTTCTTAGTTTGTTCAGTAATTAGAATCATTTTGATGAGAAATAAAACCCCACTTGTGTTTTTCCTCATCTGGAGTGACCAGACCGTACTCCAGCACAGGGGTGAAATTATAAATAAAGATAGTAGGATGCAATTATAGGATAAATTGTTAGTTTGTTTAAAAGAATGCATACTTTTATTTAACTGTCAGAGCAATAGAATTCTGTACAAGAAGTAGGGTTAGGGTTAGATTTAAGTCATTTATGTTGGATTATAGAACAAGGAAAGAATTTGTATTTTCTTTTACTAACAGAACTAGATTTAGATGGGTAAACAGGTTTTTTGTATAATTTCTATTCCAGAAAAATTTACTATATTATTTGAAACCGAGAAAAGAAATTACTAGCTAAAGTATGCAGTAATAGAATGAATAGAAATGTTTTTCTTTCTACAGTTATTACTTCCTAGATGTTATATTATAGAATGTATACAAAACAATCTATAAATAGCAATAACAAAACTATGATTTTATTCTATAAGAAAACTAGTTAGTTTATAATCTGCTTACAGCTGTAAATTTATCTAGTTCCTGCATTTATTTTTATCTAGTTGAACTCGAACGAGATCTGTAGTTATCAGTCTATCTTTTATAAAATTTTAAACAAATATTACAATATATATGTACGAGATAGATCATAGATAGTCTGTAGATTGTTTTTATTTTATTTTACTAACATCATAACATAATAAGATAAAGTAAATATCAAGAGAACTTTCATAAAGTATTTAGCACAGACGGCATAAGAAATAAATAATAGAGTACTATTCTCTATACATTTTACAAAATAAACTAGGTATAATTAAGTATGAAAGTAATAGTACTCACACGAAGAATAACCTCTTTAATATAATAGTAACAGTATACCTTCTATTATAATAGTAATAATATACTTTCTATTATACACATTAGAGGAACATTATTATTGTGTAATTAATGAAATGTTCTTATCTTATTAAAATGCAAACCTGAAATAAAATATAAACACTGTGCTCAAAGATTAACTCACAGTGGCATAAGAACTTCATTAAAACCTAAGAATTTCTATTCTGACGGCCAAAAATTATTTAATGACCTTTATAAATTCAAATACAATAAAGTAATCTAATATAAAAGTCATTTACAGAATACCCTAGCTTTTGGAGATCAAAATAATAATACAGAGTAAAAACCCTTATGTAGTAACGTATAGGAAAGTAACGAAGAGAGTAACTGTATGCTCGGTTTATCAAAGTAACCGAACAGTTAACAACTTAAGAATTAATCCAACAATTTTACAGTAGTATGATTATAAACAAAAGAGGTTCATTCCTCAAAAGGTACAATAATTTACTTATTATATTGTTCGAATTAGGGTCGAACCCTTTTTACTTTAAACACATATATCAGGGTTAACAAAACTGAAATAGTACATTACAGAGTACGAGCTCGCATCTTCAACAAAACTTAAAGAGCAAGGCCTTTACCATCTTTTGTCATTTATATGTACATATACACAGAACCATAAACAACAAAACTAACAACTGAATAATATAACTTAGCATTCTTTACTCACGGTCGTAAATCAAATTCATAGTGTAAGGATTTTCAGCCTGAACATCATATATATGTATTTTTTTTATAGTAATCAAAATAAAGTCAAATATTATAGTCCCAGCCTCAGCGGGATGTCCCATATGTAAACAAAGGGGTTTAACCTCTTAAACAATAGTGAAAGGGTCATTTAATTGAACCAAACAAAACCGCGAGGGTTACAGGTCATGAAAACCAACCCACGACTATCCCTAAAGGACCAAAAAGGAGGAAGATGCCATGGTAAAACTAGGCTTACCCATGAACCAGTATTGCTGTCGCAGCCTCGCTTGAACTAAGTAGAGAGGAGGGCCAAGACCTGTAATCAACAAAGAAAATATTAATGCCATAACTTATATGCGAGATAAACATTTATATTATTTAAAACAAAAAGTAAAATGGAGGAAGGACTTACATTCTTCCTACCTGATCATTTTATGGAGGCGCAACCACCAGCAACATAAAAACAACCACCAACGCAAGAACAAAACCCTTCTGCAGGAAGGGCGAAGAAGATTAACAATACCGCCAACATCCAATCGCTATCTAGAAGGACAAGACCACGGCTCTCACTGAGGAAGGTGTTGTTTTCAGTCAAGGGTTTGGGTTCAAGCTAGTAAAACAGAGAAAACCTTCAGGAAAGAACAACTAACAGGTAACCAACAACAACACTTGGGATGACACTACTTAAACGTGCTATTGAATGAGCCCACAAGAAAATAATGAGCTGGAGGATACCATTGTAGAGGAGCGGTGCAAAAAGGGTGCATCAGCACCATCGCATATCGAAAGGAGCCCAAAGGCGAAGGAGGGAATGGCGAGCTACGGTTTGACTGCTGCCCTTATAACTACGCAATGTATGGCCATGGTAATGCCACGTTGCTAACAAATAATTTACTTGCGGTGGGTGGATCCGTATAGTTCGGAGAAAGTTCCACCAAGAAGGATTCCAATCATTTGATACATCAAAGGTTACACTTAGCCTTGCAGCCAAGTCAGCTTATCATTTCTACGCTGCATGAAAGAACATAAATATTATTACTATAAACACTTAAACCTTGCAATCATTAAGGTCGTGGGGACAATTACGACCAATGCCTTATAAATTATGGTATTCATATAACTTTAACAAGATTAAACCTACGATCGTTATGGCATGGTTATGGTTATAACCTTTCTTGCTAGGTAAATAATAGTCACCCTAGCTTATAAATGTATGAAAAAGAGGCAATTCCTTTATAAAGTTCATAGAACAATAAAATAAAGATTAAAATATAATTTGATCGAGAACATGGTTGTTTCCTAGGCCTCTTATTTCACACCTTATACTTTTTCTCATACATTATGAATATTAAGTTCAATCAACTCCTAACTTAACGTAAAAGTATACTTTGGAAGATTCTAAAGGAGGTTTATAGAGTAAAAACTATGACAACGGTCCTATTGTTCATAATAACCTCATTGGCTTATCTGTATTTTGTTAAAATAGTAACGTTTGGTAAAAAGATACAAAAGAGAGTAGTAACTACTATGTGGTGAAATCTTTTGCTTAAGGTAAATGTCCTCTAACCATAAATTATGACATGGCAAGGTTAGGCCACATTTCTTTTATCAAAAAGATTCACCAAAATAAAATAGTTAGGCCATATAACTATTATGTCATGCAGTCTTTTAAGAATTATATGTTGGAGACATCTACCATCATACACACTCTTTCAGTCAAATTGGCCTAGTTAAACCACTATCCTAAGTTTAATTGACATCAAGGAGCATTAATTACCATCATCCCAGTCACTCCCACGCCTACCTACAGTCAAGGAGGCTAACTGGAGCACTCCAGGGGTGATCTGGTTGACATTCATGCACCTAATTGCTAACTGGGGGTTACTTTCAGTTCAACCAATCAGTTACAGTCAGTTAAGGTGCCTCCATGCATTAAATATATTATTTAATCATTATTTATTGATTATTTTATTATTATTTAATGAACTGGAGTGAACTAGGCGCCTTCACCAACTTCTGATGCTCAGTTCAGCTTCAGTTAACCTCATCAAGGTTTATTGGAGTCATGCAGTACTAGCACTTGATGGTTGGTTGCTATGACATGTGTTTGATCTCCTTCAGTTGAGATTAAGTCATTTATTGCACTCCAACTTCAGTTAGAGATTGGTGAGTCAATTAAGGTTTTTTGTCAAGTGGTTAACTGAGTGGTATTGCATGGCAAAGAGTCAGTTAAGCTAGACTCATGCATGGGAATTCGAATTCTCCCTTAGTTATTCGAATTCTTCATTGAGTTAAGCTATGGCTCATGCATGGGAATTGTAATCCTTTATTGTTTATATAATATACAAAGAGGAAACTTATTTGGTTCCTGAAAATTTCCAATTCATGAGTAATTGTTAATAATTCTTTGATGAGATTGAATCTTAGTTCCTAGATCAATGTTAAGAATTAATATGGTATCAGAGCTCATGGTGGGACGAAGATCAATCTCTCAAGAACAAGCTTTTTGATAGATTTCTCCATGAAATTTGAGCAATAGCTCAAGAATCCAGCACTGCACCAGAAGCCAAGGCTTACCACTCAATATCCCAAGTAAAGAACTTGTTGATCAAGCTTGCTTGATTGACTATGCTGGGTGTGATGAAAGCCTAAATGTGCATGCTGTCCGACCTTACGGTGCCCCTTTTGTTTTGATTTACAAGTCTTAACAGGTACAACTTCGAATGGACTCATTAATCCCTCTTCTCACCCCATTCACAAGCTATTCGGAATGGAAGTTGAAGATGATTGCATCTCTGAAGAGACAGGGTATTTATGAGGTGTCTATTGGACTTGGAAGAGAGTCTTATGAGAATGAGAATGACTGGTTAAATGACTGTGATAGAGCTTATGAAACAATAGCTCTGGCCCTTGATGATAGCTTGTACTACCTTATTTATTCTGTTGAATACCCAAAGGAATTCTGGACAATATTGGATAGAACCTTTGGCAAGCACAATGAGGATCATAATAGTACTTTGGAGATCACAGCCAGCACCACAAGAGTTCTTCACTCAAAAGTCTCAGCCACTACTCTCTCTAATGAAGTTGTTCAAGATGAAGATGAAGCAGAATCTTCTACACATTCAATTCGAATTGAAGAAAGTCTCCATGAAGTGACTCCTTCTCCTGATGCTCCGGAAGTTCATGAGATATCTGATATCTCATCTTCTCATATTGCTGAAACAGAAGAAGACATTCGAATCTCTGATATTGAAGAAAAATGATGCTACACTTCCATGCAAACATTCACCGGTGATTTTCCTTTGAATTCTGTGCAAAATTTACCAGTAATTGCTTCCGAAAGTGAAGAGAAATTTGATTTTTCTTCCGCTAATGTTGCTGCTGGTGTGAAAATATGTGATTCCTTGGATATTTTGGAAGAAATATCAGATTTCTAGAGTGATCCATTCACTCCCCATGATCTAGATCTTCCAGCAAATTCCTACAGGATTGCATGCACCAAAATTCAGAATTTTGAAGAAGAAGAAAACTGTGCATCTACCGTCTCGGTTGACCATAATTTTGGATCTGATATGAACCTTATTGGATCTGATATGATATTATTTGGATCTGATCTGATATTTCTTGTTTCAAAATTTTAGGTTCATAAACCTTCAGTACTGCTTGTAGCTGTTCTCATCAACGGTGTGAAGAAACAAGTACCGCAAGTCTCCTTCGAAACTGCTGCTGGGGATTTGATTTCATTTAATAGTTTTGGATCTGTTATGAAATTATT
The DNA here is from genome assembly GCA_001517045.1 of Pseudotsuga menziesii. NCBI lineage: Eukaryota > Viridiplantae > Streptophyta > Pinopsida > Pinales > Pinaceae > Pseudotsuga > Pseudotsuga menziesii. The sequence goes on from LPNX010446196.1 coordinate 201,430, forward strand.
TAGATCTAATTTACATTCTGATCTGATATTATTTTGTTCATATTTTAAATTCCAAGATATTTCAGTCATGCTTGTAGCTGCTCTCACCAATTCCGGTGTGAAAAATCAAGTACCGCAATTCTTCTTCAAATTTACTGATGGGGATTTGGTGTTAGTTTCCTCCTGTGAGGTTGCTGATATTTTATTTTGTGAATCATTAGATATTTATGAAGCTATATCAGATTATGTAGCTCAAGCATTCACTCTCCAGAGTCCCAGGGATTCTCTACCTTTGGTCTCAAAATCATCTCCTCACAAAACTAGTAAAGAGGAAGACATTCTGCATCTGCATGGACACTTGCTCCTAAGATTTGGGGCTGATTTTACCAGTGATGGTTTGCTGTTAAATGCTGCAACATATCCGTTTCTTGAGTGTTCCACACATGGTTCAAATCCTCAAGAACCTTTGCTCTCTCTTTAGATGATTTCAGTTGTTCTACATGGGTCCAGTTTTCATCGTGCAGCTGTTTATATTTCTGATCCAGTTGAGTGCATTGTTATTCTTCCAAAGTGGAAGATTCCTCCAGACATCTTCACCAAGATATTTTAAGAAAATAAGTTCACTTACCTCCGTTCACTATTGGGGGTGAGTTCATCAGGGTGATCCAGACTACTTTCAGTGTTCAACTTGAGGGGGGGTTTTGTTCCCACTGGGCTTTCCCTCTTTTCCTCACCTAGTTTGTTTTGAGCATTGCTTCAGTTGCTTTATTGTACAGGGTGACCTATGGCCTTAGTTTCCAGGGCCCTAGCATTTTATGTATCTATGTTTTCTAACTCTTCCTGAGTATAGCTTAAGGGGGGGTGTTGGAGACATCTACCATCATACACACTCTTTCAGTCAAATTGGCCTAGTTAAACCACTATCCTAAGTTTAATTGACATCAAGGAGCATTAATTACCATCATCCCAGTCACTCCCACGCCTACTTACAGTCAAGGAGGCTAACTGGAGCACTCTAGGGGTGATCTGGTTGACATTCATGCACCTAATTGCTAACTGGGGGTTACTTTCAGTTCAACCAATCAGTTAGAGTCAGTTAAGGCGCCTCCATGCATTAAATATATTATTTAATCATTATTTATTGATTATTTTATTATTATTTAATGAACTGGAGTGAACTAGGCACCTTCACCAAATTCTGATGGTTAGTTCAGCTTCAGTTAACCTCATCAAGGTTTATTGGAGTCATGCAGTACTAGCACTTGATGGTTGGTTGCTATGACATGTGTTTGATCTCNGTCGCCAACTCTGGATTGTTCAGATCATGGAGAGTGAGCCTGAAATCGGGGAGGTCAGGACAGTGATGGGAGTAATGCCCGTAAACGTCGCATAAGGCACATGGGTGGTTGGTGCGTAGGGACTTGTCGCGAGGTGTAGNTTTTATCAAGTGGTTAACTGAGTGGTATTGCATGGCAAAGAGTGGTGGTCCATCTAGGGGTTGACTCTAGATGGACCACCGGGATGGTGGGGTCGTCGTCAAGCGGATGCATGTATTCCTTTAATGCTGGTAAATGAGGACAAAGGTGAGTCGCATGGNTTCAATGCTGGTAAATGAGGGCAAAGGTGAGTGGCATGGCCCAACTCATCGCAGAGCGCACACTTGGGAGGAGTCCGGAATACAGGGGGGGTTTGGACTGTCTTAGGAGGCGGGACAGCGCTGTAAGGTAGGGGGCCTCTGCCCCCAGTGGGTTTGGTACGAACAGGGGATGGTCTCACNTAATTGTCTTGGGGGGTGGGACGGCAGTGTAAGGTTGGGGGCCTCTGCCCCCCATGGGTTTGGTACCACTAGGGGATGGTTTCGCGGGGGTTGACGGGGTAGCGACACNGGGGGGACGGCAGTGTAAGGTTGGGGGCCTCTGCCCCCCATGGGTTTGGTACCACTAGGGGATGGTTTCGCGGGGGTTGACGGGGTAGCGACACCGGGAGCTGGTNCGCTACCGGAAGGTGGGTTCGCCGAGTTTGATGGGGGTGCGACACCGGGAGGTGGGCGACTAGTAGTGGCTATGGGTTGAACTGGTTGCAGGACGACATCTGGTGTTGGCGGGCGAACTGGGGGCGAAAGATACCAAACGGGTAGTCCTAAGGTTAAACCCGGGAGGCTAAGGGTAGCCATGACTGGGGAGCTAACCACTCCTGAGGGAGGGAAGAGGAAAGGTATGGTATGTATGGGTGTGGCGCCAATGTGGCTTGGTACCAAAGGCGGTTGGGGCAACAATGGTGGTTGATTACTGGGGGTTCTCGTGTGGTGGGACAGAGTCAATAGGTCAGCCAATTCAGTAGTGGATGACGGTGGTGGGAGTGATGGAAAAATGGAGGTCATCGGTGTGTCTGAGTAAACTCCAGGCCCCACTGAAGAAACCAGAGAGGTGGTAGCATCCGGAATAAGTGGTTCAACGATGGGGAGTATGGGCCCTATAGAAGAACCGGTTGTGTTGGGGGCGCCCGAGAGAGTTTGTTCAATCATGGGGAGAACATTTTCGGGTGTCGTGGCGGCCTTGGGATCGTAGTACATGAGTTGGTCGACTTTGATTACGCGGCCCTCGTGAGGGAACATCATGATGCGAAAAACGGTAGAAGCAACCGCTCGCATAGCATACATGTAACTGCGGCCCAGTAAAAGATTGTAGTCAAGCTGGGCATTGATGACCTCGATGTTTATCAGGACCGTTTTACCAGCTAGCTGGACGGGGACATTGGTTAACAGGCCTTGTGGTTGAGCTGAACGGCCATCGTAGGCTCGCAACGCAGTGGAGGACGGTTGGAGCGGGGGGGATCCCATTTTTTGCCAGATTGAGATGGGCATGACACATGTGGAGGCACCTTCATCAATAATGCAGCGATGGACTACAAAATTTCTGATGGAGACAGTGACTTGGAATGATAGGTTGGAGGGCAGGCGAGGTCCGGATTGGTCCAAATCATAGGCCATTAGCTGCGAATCATGTGGGTCGATAGCCCCAATGGCTGAGAGTAAAGTCTTACGCTGCGAAGGGCAATTCTTTAAAACTTCCAACGCAGACATGGCTGCGGGAGATTGGGCTAAGTCGTCAACGATATTGTAATTTGATGCAGCCCGCGCATTGGGGTTGTTGTTGATCCGGCGAAGTGGGAAACGGGGTGCTTTGGGAACTCCATCTAGTGGAGGTGGAGGTATACGTAACAATTGATCGGTGGGATGAGCATTGGTGGGGTTATTGGTGGGTGGTGCTTCTGGGGTGGAGCCATATTGGTTTCGCCGAGTCTGGAGGTTGACCTCATCGGAGGACATCATCAACAGATGGTGAGTGCCTGAGTCAGACGGGGGCTGATCAGGAGCGGCATAAGTGATTTGTTGGATAGGCGCAGTGGCTTGCGGGGGAGCCACGGGTTCAGTGTTCACTAAGCCTTGGTTGGGTAAGGGGTTTTGGAGGACCAAAGGTGGCTGCTGAGGTTGTGGTGGATTGGGCGGTGCTTGAGGAGCCGCCTGTCCTTGGCGCAGCTTATCAGCAGCCAACAGTTGTTGAACGCGCTCCATATGCGGACAAAAATGTGTGTAATGTCCATAGACCCCGCAAACAGAACAAGGGAAGTTGGTTCGCAGGTTGGGGTTTTTATCCTGCTTGGGCGGGCGATCGGGGTTTTGGTTGGTGGGGGCTGCGTTAGTGTTAGCAGGGGGATTCGGTTGTGGGCCAGCTTGCTCGGGTTGCTGGTTGTTCCCACGATTTCGGCCCCTGCCGCGGTTTTGTTGGCCCTGGTTACGCTGGTTATTCTAGTTTTGCGGGGGGTTTTCTTGGGCGTAAACCTGCCCTTGGGTAGTAGGTGGGTTCTGAGTTTGCGTAGGTGCGGGAGCAAGCTGCGGTGGAAAATATGGGGGTGGAGGCTGCACTGGCGCGGCCACTTGAGGGGGTTGTTGATATTGCTGTGGAGCGGGTTGGGGGTTTGCCACAGGGGCTGGCTGTGGCGGATAGTAATGCGGTTGGGGTTGCGGCGGCGCAAGAGCTGGTGCAGCCTGCTGGTGGCAGTATGGCTGAGGTGCGACCGGGGAGGGGTAAGCGGAAGGCATATTGCCGAAGCACTGAGGTGGACAGGAGGGTCCATGGGTATGGAGTTGGGGGGGCATGTGAGCCTACGAGGTGGTTGCTCCTGACTGTGATGTGGCCCGCGAAACTTCAGGTCCAGGAGTAGGACGAGTGATGGAAAAGGGCTGAAGCTGCGAAGAGAGACGGCCAATGATGCCATCGGCAGCGTGGGATGCCCCCGGCGCATCGTGGTGTGGGGAATCGCCTCGAGGGGCGTCTGGTATGATGGTGTAAAGATAACCCGACTGGGCATAAATGAGATCAAACTGCTGGGCTTTAAGGATAGCTTCTTCCTCTGATTGGGGTCTTTCGGCTGCCACATACTTAGCAATGAGCGGAAGGAGGGACTTAAGGAACCAATCTAGGAAGATCCGGTCATCTAGTTTGATTTTGCAAAGGCTACGGCGTCGCCGCCATTCATGGATGTGGTCGGTGATGTGGGTAGCCGTGTTCTGTCTACATGAGAGAAGGATCTCGACGCCCGCATCGTATCGAACAGGTAACTGGAAGAACTGGAGGAAGGTCGAGGCCAGGGACGTAAAGGTGGTGTGGGTGCCGTGGGGCTGCTCGATGTACCATTTGGCAGCTGAGCCAGTGAAA
>LPNX010446196.1:214363-260448 GCA_001517045.1 Pseudotsuga menziesii
GATATACACGGATTTTTACCTGATAACCGTGTACATACGCAGGTTTGACCCCTATAACTGCGTACATCGGGATGTGTGCATAATCCAAATCCTTTTGGAGTTTTACTTGACATGGATCCAACTCATTCAACTCCTGGCCTTCCATATTCCTTGAGATCGCTCAGATTCGACCCTTCATTATCCCTTGCGAAGCTATATAAGGAACCCCTTGGTACATTGAAGGCATATAGAGATATTGAAAGCAACAAAACTATAGTCCATTGTTTCCGGAATTTATGCTTGAGTCTGCATCCCTTTGTCCCTTTGGAGCACTTTTGTGTTCTTCCCAAGCTTTCCTTTTGCTAGTGAGATTGCTATCGTGAGATGGAGGATTGAGGTGGTGGAGGCCCAAGTGGGGCATTCAGTTTCTCTAGTTCGCAGACGTGCCATCAGAGGTTGTATCTATCTTGTAATCCCTGATTTATATTAATAAGAACTATCTTTTCCTGTCCAATGATGTGTATTTGATTGAATATTGTATCCATTGGAATATGTCAAATGCTTTTACATTATTGATTATATATGCTAGAATAGATATAACACCATGATATATAGTATGCTTGTATTGTTTACTTGTTGTTGAGGAAGTATTATATCAATTCAAGATGAAGATTGGAAATCTCAATGGGGATCTACTTGAACCATCTGGAATAAGGTGCGAGGTCTGATCCTTTAGTGTTAGACATTTTATTTCTATTGCATATTGGGAAAGATTGATTTCTGGAGTCAAATCTATCTGTTGTGGTACCCCAATCCATAGGATTTTCTCTTTGTAACAGAATTGGTGACTCCGCTAGGGAGTTCCTAGTAGTTGTCCTTTGGGGCATTCAATGTATTTGAATTGCTCTTTATCTCTTGTTTCTGTGTCGGGTCTGGGGACATGTATGCCTAGTAGAGTCTGATTGGAGTGAAGTTTGTCTCAGCCTATTTGTTTGCCTTGTTTTATGCACCTTTTCTTTCTGTACGTGGGTTTTTTATTTACAGTCGCGTATACACTCGGTTTCCTCTGTGATTTCCGCGTATACACGCGGGTTTACTGCAAACAGTCTCGTATACCCTGTATTTTTCCCTTTTTGTGGAAGTTAAGTGGTTGCTGGGTGAATGCTGTTAGCTGCTGAGTCTCCTTTGGCACTGCCTGAGTCTGTTTTGACCTCTGTTTCTGATCGGAAACGTTTTTTTTTTAGCCTAAATTTTGTTTTAGGAAAGTTCTTGTCATGGCATTTTTGATTTTTTGTTTGAGATTAGTGCATTAGAGTTCTTTTACCTTGGTGCTTTGCTTGGATGTTGTCTATGTGTGCTTGCAGAGTCTAGGGGTGGTAGAATCATTGTTTTGCTTTTTGCATCTCTTATATTTTAAAAAAATCCAAAAACATTTTCTTATCAGAATGCATTGCATGTTGCACTTTGCATTGTACTTGCACTAGATCTAGATTTTCTTTGGAGTACTAGTTAGGACTTCATATAGGAAAAATTTGCATTCATCATTTGAAGAAGAATTGTGCATTTCACGTAGTAGCATACCCTGTTTACATGGACACAATGCATTTGCATTGATTGTTACGGTGTGCATTTTACTTCATGTTGCGTCATAACACCACCAGTTGCACGACCATATCCTATTTTTGAGTAATAAAGCCAACTAAAATCAACGCTAATTAAAATGAATTACACTCTTTTCTTTTCTAGGGTGCACCAACAAGCTTAGGTTTTAGGATCTTGGAATAGTTCATTGTGAGTCAATTCTCCAAGATCACTAAACAACAACATCTAGGTGTCTGTCCAGGGAGTGTGTGGATACCTTGGTATAACCATCGTTCTCGGGATCCTCCTCTCAAACGGGAGTTAAGCATGAGGCAGTGTGAGCGGTTATTGATTGGGATGACCCCTAGTCATAAATGAGTAGCACCGGAGATATTTCCAAGATTGTATTCGTATTTGGGGGCTCTTTCGAGAGTTTCTGGCTTTTCTACCCTGCCCATACGGTCAATCCCGCCTGCAACTGTCCGCCTGAGCTTTGATTATATTGAGGTGACCTTAGTAACCTTACCTAGGATATCGAGGGGGTACTTGTAGAGTTTATTTTGCAGGTGTCCTGGCTAGGTTGGGGTCGGACAACACAGTCGCTTTATGCGTTGAAGTTGAGGGCCACAATAATTGGTTATGTACCTCCGCTTATTGTGTATGGGAGTCTCAGGCCTCTCCTAGGTGAGACAAACCTGCTTCATTCGGGAGCTCACTTATCTAGGCCTTGTTTGCTTGCATTTGGCTTTAGATTTTATTAGTGATTTCTCTGTGCATGCTAGTTGGCCTAGGGTTTACATAAATAGAGAGTCTTTGCTATTTTTGTTTTGAGTCATTGTGGATTCCAGTGCGGTTTCGCGCCATTCTCGTCGGTTAGCAGGACTTCCACCTTCCACTTCTCCTCCTCCTTTAGGAGAGAGACCTAGACAGTCTAGGCGGACTATGTCACACACTGATTCACACACCATGGAGGATCATTCAAAGACTATTCCTGAGCCACCTCCTCTCCTTCGTGTTGATGATGGGGAATTTACTCCTACATACGATCCTTCACCTAAGCTAGCTAAGTTCAGTCCTATGATTTCCCAGATGGGGTCTTTGCACGATAAATATACTCACTCTAGGGCTGATTCCCCGTTGACACATTACCGGTATGGAATGCCGGAAGATGCCGAAACTCACTTTGAACCTGCTAGCACTAGCTACGGTAGTTATGCTACGACTGGTTTTCCTATGCACAATTTGACATTTCATGTTGAATCCGACTTTGAGCCTAGCACTATGCCTGGGGGCAATCCCATTCCTTACCTTGCGGAGAGGTTTGGGAGTACTAGTCACATTGCACCTTCCATCCCAGTGGTGGAAGCTAAATCTCATCCCCCTCCTAGGTCTAGGGTTAGTGATCCAATTAGGATACCAAGTTCGAGACGGGTGATGATAGGCGGTAGTACATATCTTATTACTCAGATTCCTTCATCCTCAGTTCCGAGTTCTTCAAATGTACATCCTCCACCTTATCCATGTGGTCCTTCGAGCCGATATATGGCTATGAGTCGGGTCCATACTGCAGTTACTAGGCCGATTGTGTCTCAAGTTTATATACCACCCGCTGCTTCAGGAGGCTATATTCATGCTTATAGTGGTCAGCTTATTACGTCCAGGGCATATATATCTACTTCTGGTATGTATGTCCCCCCTTCCGAAGCTTATCTTCCTACCTATGGAGTGTCCCATGGGACATCGCATGCGATGACCTATGGACCTTATTACAGTCCGCAGTATGGATAGGTTTCTTCACCTTACGGAGGCGGGTATCAACAACCTGCTTACTCTCCTAATTATGGCTTCGTAGCTCCTACTAGTCAAGTTCCACCTTACTATGGTACTTCCATGTCACCTTATACGGGTCAGACAGGAGGAGGACACTATGGCCAAGGCCATGGTGGTGCTCAAACCTATGTGAACCAGGGAGCGGTCCATTGACCTCATCATCCTAGGCTCCCTTTCCTCGCAATGCTCAACCTTCCTGACTTATCGAGACTTACGAACGATCCAGTGGCTCATGACCCGGCTTGGCTGGCTATCCCTACCAAGCTTCCTTCATACATACCTAAGTTCGAAGGAAAACCGGGAGAGGATCCGAGCGAACACATTACCATGTTTCACCTTGGTTCTCTTCGAATTCGTTACATCAGGACTTAGTCCGCTTGCGACTATTTCAACACACCCTCACAGGGCCTACTACAAAATGGTATATAGAGTTACCAAAGGGAGATTTTACCTTGTTTGACGATCTTGTGATGACTTTTCTTAATCACTTCTAGCTACCAGTGCGCTATGACGTTGGTACTGAACTCTTGTCGACATTTTGGAAAGATAAAGCCACCCATATTTCTGATCATATTCAGGAGTGGCGTAGATGGAAGAGATTAATTAAATCTTTTATACTGCTAGAGTTCCTTCTCGAGTGGTTCCTTAAGTCTTTATTTCCATATATCGCGAAGGATGTTTCTACATCCGGAGTGCAAAATGAGGAACAGGCAATATTTAGGGCGCAGGAACTGGACTTGATTTATGCTCAGTCTGGTTTGTTGTATGAGATTATTCCCAATGCTCCTTGTTCTAGTTTCGATCCCAAGGTCAAACCTGGACCACATGTTGATGGCATTGTGGGTTGTGCAAGTGCGAAACCTACAGATTCGGTTGCAAAACAAGTTAGTCAATTGTCACTCAACCAGTATGCTTTGGGACAAGCTATGGCTTCGTCTCAACCCACCCAAACAATGAATGTACTTTTTGTGCAATCGTCAGACCAGAAGGGTAACCAGCAACCCGGACGGAATAGAAAAAAGGGTAAGAATAATAATCGAAAGGGTGGGAATAGGAATGAGAATGCTACTAATAATGACAAGAACGGTCAGAATGCTGGTGGGGACAAGCAAGCAAAATGTAAGGTTAAGTTCCCTTGCAAGTTATGTAAGGATGATCACCTCACTTACTTGTGCCCTCGAATTGATGAAGCTTAGAGACTCTTAGCACAAGGTCCAGCTGTGCTAACAAACCCTTTATCGCATAACTAGAATATGGACTCGAAGTCCCAGGAGCAATCTAGTGAGAATGATCCACAAAAGACTAGTGCTCGTGGGTGCATTAACATGGTCCGTGCTACCAAGGTTGTGACTCGTGCGAAAGATTATGGATCGTCACAACCCATACCAGGAAAAGAACCTGATCCACTAAAAACCCCTTTGCACATTAAGAAACCTACGGATAAACCTGAGGCTACACCTTGCATTCCTAAGGGGGTACTTAAGCACTTGGGGCATAATCCAAATGCCCGAGCCGCCCATAATTATTCAGTTGTCGAGGATTTGGGCCATACTCCTTGTGCGATGTCTGCATTGGAAGTGCTTCAGAGTTGTCCTTTGCAAAGGAAGGCTTTGCTTTCTGCTCTTGGTGTGAACGATGATGATTCTTCCTCAGTGATCAAATTTGAAACCACAGGTCATCAGCCTCGCTTTCCCTACTATGTGTCACTTTTGGTACACGTAGAATGTCTTAATATGATCGTCAAGCGCACTATGATTGACGAGGGCTCTGCTGCATCTGTGATGTATTTGTCCTGTTGGAAGGGTCTTGGTTCTCCTGAGTTGTCGAAATCAGCGACTATGTTAACTGCTTTTGATGGGAGATCTTTTAGGCCACACGGCATCATTCCATCCCTTAAAGTTTGTTTGGGAGGGAAGACCATTGCTATAGAGGTTGAGGTGGTTGATGCGCCCCTCGACTACAATCTCTTGCTGGGTCAGAACTGGATGTATGGTATGCAAGTCGTTGCTTCTTCCGTGTTCCATGTTGTATGCTTTCCACATAACAGGAATATTGTAACGATTGATCAAATGATATTCAAGAATTCCCCTGTTACTGCATCTTCAGGAGCTTTAGCCCTAGTCGTTGAACACTCTCAGCCAGCAACTGGGAGTGTGGGTGTAGGCATGTATCCATCCCTCATGGGAAGCTTTAGTTGTCCTGTGCCGGTCCTCATGATAGGATCTTGTTCTGATAAGGCTTTAACTTCTACGGCCTCAGTGTCTTTTCGCATGAATCATATGGAAGATCCTTGGATTCTTCCTACACTGAGTATTTCGAGTGAGCCTGTCGAGACCAACGTGCCGCTTCTTGCAACCATGATAGCTTATCAAGCCAATCTTGTGAATGTTGTAGAGCCTTGTTCTTCCTCTTCGCGGATGGAAGAGGAAGAACCCTATGTACTGCCGGCATGGGTAGTACAGTCTTCTCATGCCCACGACTGCCTGGATACAGTTTTCCCTTTAGATGAAGCGATCATCGAGGATATGTCAGGTGTTGAGCCACCATGGGAGGAACTTCATCATAGATCATATTTCCTTCCACCGCTTGACCGTTTGGAGCATGAGGATTATAGGGAGATTCTTAGTCAGAGAGTTGGTAGTCCCATGATTCCATTAAGCTCTCCTGGTAAAATGTCTAATGGGAACATGGTGAACATATCTTCCATGATTTCTATCAACATCTCTCAAAATCCTAGCACCATTGAGAATGTCTATATTGGGGTGGATTGTTCCCATGCTATGATTCTCGAATATACCGAACTATTCAAGGAATTCCGTGATATTTTTGCTTGGTCTTATGATGATATTCCAGGTATTGACCCTTGGATTGTCGAACATGAGATTAAGACTTACCCCAATGCTAAGCCTATTCGACAACGTTTATGCACCATGAATCCTAGGAAAGAACCCGCCATTAAGGCAGAGATAGAGAAGCTGTTGAAAGCCGGTTTCATCTATCCCGTTCCCTTGACAGAGTGGGTTTCAAACCCCGTTCCAGTGGATAAGAAGCAGGGAGCGATCCGAATATGCACTGATTTCCGTGATTTAAATCGTGCATGTCCTAAGGATAACTTCCCCACACCATTTATAGATCAGATTTTGGATGAGTATGCGGGTAGCGAGGTGTTCTCCTTTATGGACGTATTTTTCGGGTACAATCAGATCCAAATTAAACCTGAGGACCAACACAAGACTGCATTTATTTGTCCTTGGGGAATGTTTGCATATCGGAAGATGCCTTTCAGCCTTAAAAACGCCGGAGCTACATTTTAGCGGGCGATGACCTTGATTTTCCACAATATCAAGTCTATTATTGAAGTATTTTTGGATGACCTCGCTCCTCATTCTCATATGAGAATGCATCATTCATATCACTTGAGATTGGTCTTCGAAAGTTTCCAGCACTATTCGGTTCGATTAAATCCTCATAAGTGCATCTTTTGTGTGAAGTCAGGTTATTTATTAGGATTCATCGTTTCAAAGGAGGGCATAAGAGTCGATCCCTTAAAGGTTGAGGCAATACTTCAGTTGTCTCCCCCGAAGAACATTCGTCATCTTCAGTGTTTGCAAGGTATGGCAAACTTCTTACGAATATTTGTGGTCAACTTTGCCAATTTGACTAGAGGATTCATGCGTCTCTTGAAGAAGGATACTCCCTTTGAATGGGATGAGCGAGCCCAGGAGTCCTTCGATGCACTTAAGCGAGCCCTATCATCGGCCCTGGTGATTAGTCCTCTGGATTATAGCCGTGATTTCCTATTATATGTGGTTGCGTCTTTAGAGATGATTGGTATGGTATTGGTTTAGGAGGATGAGGAGCTCCATGAGCATGTCATATATTATCTGAGTCGAAACCTTATTGACATAGAGATTCGTTATTCTCATGTTGAGAAGATTGCTTTAGCGACCGTACATGAGGTTCAGCATTTGAGACATTATATTCTCCTTTGCTAGACCTTGGTTGTGGCCCATGTCAATCTATTTCAATTTGTCCTCACACGAAGGATGATTGGGGGAAAGTATAATAAATGGATTGTCATTCTGCAAGAGTTCGATCTCAAATTTTTTTCGGCAAAATCGAAGAAGTCTTTAATTTTTGCAGAGCTTATATCGGATTTCCCGAGCGAGGCTGAGGAATTGGTTTGTGAAGATACGTTTGTTGATGAACACATCTTCTTAATCTCAACGTTTGACCCATGGTATGGAGATATCATAGTATATCTGCAAACACAGAGGATCCCTACTCACCTCTCGTGAGATGAATGACGACGATTACATCATGTCTCTAAGAAATACCTTATAGTGGACAATACTTTGTACCACTGTGGGGTAGATTCCATTTTACGATGTTGTTTAACTCATGAGGAGGCTGAGATTGTGCTGAATGATTTCCACGGAGGGGCGTGTGGTGGTCATTTATCTAGGCTTTCTACAGCTCAAAATATTTTGAGAGAGGGTTATTTCTAGCTGTCGATCTTTAAAGATTGTATTGATGCAGTCAAGAGGTGCCACCCTTGTCAAGTGTTCGCATGAAATATGTGCTCGAAGCCAGCCCCGTTACATCCCATTATCACTGCCGGTCCCTTCACCAAGTGGGGGCTCGATTTTATGGATTGCAACCCAGTTTCGGCTGGGGGGCACCATCATATTATAGAAGCTCTGGATTATTTCATGAAATGGGCTAAGGAAATGCCTACAGTAAAATATGACGGTGAGACAGCCACTCACTTCGTATTCAACCAGATCATTACTCGGTTCGGGATTCCGAAAGAGCTTTTCACTGACCATGGCTCGCACTTTCAGAACTGTATGATGGAAGAGTTGGCATCCTAGTTAGGGTATAAGCAAGAGCACTCCTCTTCTTACTATCCCCAAGCGAATGGACAGGTTGAAGCAGTGAATAAATCACTTAGGTCCATTCTCCAACGAACCATCGCACAGAGCAAGACGAATTGGCATATTATGTTATACCCTGCTTTGTGGGCATATCGAACCATGGTTAAGACTGCCACTGGTTTTTCTCCATATCAGCTTGTGCATGGAGTGGAGTTGAGATTGCTGGTTGAATGTGAGATTCCTTCGTTGTAGCTATTTGTGGAGATCTTACCAGACACTTCACCTTTGGAGGAGCATTTGGTTCACCTCGAACAACTTGATGAGCAGCGTCGAGATGCCTTGGTGGCTTTAGAGGTTAATAAACGTCGCGTTAAGGTCCAATATGACAAGTCTATCTGTCCAAGAGTGTTTAGTGAAGTAGACTTGGTCCTTTTGTGGGATCAATCGAAAGAACCCTTGGGGGTAGGGAAATTTAATCCTATGTGGCGTGGTCCTTACGTGGTCAAGCGTGTCTTAGAGAAGGGTGCCTATGAGTTAGTCGATTACGAAGGCAAAGCTTTGGCGGAGCCTAGAAATGGGCTCTATCTCAAAAAATACTATGCATGATCTTTAGCCAAGGCTGCTTGTTGTATATTATTGTACAGCATTGCATAGTTAGGTCTTTTTATTATCGTGATCGAGTTTGTGATTAGTTTCTGTTTCTTTTGGAAGATGTCAATGGAATCTTCCACCTACATAGGATTCGCGGATGGTGCAAGCCGTCACAATCAGCACTCAGCCTCTGCTGCTTGGGTGATTTATACTCCTACGGGTCAGGTACTGTCTTCAGGAGGTGTATTTCTACGGCCATCTTCCAACAATGTTGCTGAATATAGTGCCATTATCGAGCTTCTACGGGATGCCATTTCACATGGCGTTCTATCTCTTGAGGTACGTCTTGATTCGGAGTTAGTAGTGTCACAGCTCAATGGTTTGTACCATGTTAGAAATCCAACGTTATTGAGAATATTCTTGCGTGTGAGATTGTTAGAACGACAATTTGACAGTATCACATATATACACATTCCAAGAAATGATAATCAAGTTGCTAACTCATATGCTAACTACGTGTTAGATTGGCATTTGTTTCATTCATAATAAATTAATCACAAACATTTTTACACATGTAAATAAATAAACCGATCACCATAAAACCTTTTATATATACCAAAAATGTGGTAATACATAGTGTCATATACAAAAGTGGAGCTTTCAAAGCTTCCATCATATAATACACGGTCGTACAAAACATATACACTCCCAGGTGTCTAATCCTATGGAGGGGGAGGGTTGTGATCATGATATGTCACTATGGCTCTAGCTAGCCACCGGAATAAATGCACCCATGCACGTGGCATGCCCACCACCTGTCGCTGCATGGCCTCAGGCAAGTCCTCGACTTGCGCCATGGGAACTCTATGAGTCAGTCGCACGAAGTTGGTATGAATGCTCTAGAGCGTTCGCTCCGCATCCATACCTGTGATGTCATCCCCTCTTACCCTCCGTCTATGACATGGGAAGCCCTCTGGTCGTCATGGTTCCACATCTGCACATGAATGGTAGATGTCACTATGTGTTGTCACGCAAAAACATGTCTTTTTTATTCCACATAATCAAGAAAATACAAAAAAATTAAATAACTCAAAATACTTTTAAAAAGAGTGAGAGTCAAGATTCAGTACCTATCTCTCCATATGCCGATCCTGGTGGCAATGGCATGTCCGAATCCCCCTGGAAATCTATCCCTCCATAGGGGTAGTCATCTATGGCAACAATCTGTCGTCGCCACCATGGAAAGAAGTTAGCTAGATATGGTTTGGCCACCCTACCACCCCCCAGTCTGCGCATAGCATCTGCCCAACATCGTTGGGCCAGATCTCGAACCCCGTGGAGAGGAACGTCCACTCTAGGGCTCAATCCTCGAACACGCTCAAAGAAAAACGTGCTCAATATGCTGCTAAACCCGAAGTTTCGTATCCTGCCTGCCTTACACTCACTGAGCTGGTGTTTCATGTTTCTCACTAGTGTAGTACTCCAGTCATATATGGTCGGTCTCATACACTCCACTGCATAGAACATCAGTGGCCACGAGGCCTGATGGAGTGAGGATAAGCCTGCTATCCTTCCCAGTGTCAGTAGTATGGCAAGTTTAGGCCCAACACCTATATAGCATTGGTGGGGACTTAACTTCCCACCTTCTCAGTATCTGGGTAGAAGTACACAGCTACGTACTCATCGATAGTAATCCCACCGCCTGGCCCACCTATGGAATGAAGGTTCACCACCTCCCCTCGTCTAGATAGACCTATGATAAAGTATATGTCTTCCACCTCTATGGTGAGAGACATCCCATCTATCTTGAAGGACTCTGATTCTGGATCCCAATAGTTTACCAACATCTCTAGCAGTCTTGGTTTGGCCCTCAAACCACCAAGGCACCAAAACTTGTAGAGTCCTCATGCTCGAAGAGCTTGTTGAGCCCTCACGTCAGCCCTTACAGCTTCCTCTACTTCACCATGCTCGCGCTCTCTCCATTCTAGCACCATCCTGCAAGAGAAATTTCCATATTGCCCATTAGATTCTTATAAATTTACTTGTGTGGCGTCATACGCGACTGTTTTGCTAACAGATGTGTATGTACACGGGTTCTAGCCTCTTTTCTGCGTATAGCCAGACCTATATGTGGAAAAAGATTTGATATCCACGTGGGCCGCAGCGCTCATGTAGAGATGGATTAAACTACCTCATTTTACCATGAAACTCAACAAAAATTATATTGAAATGCATGAGGAGAGCATGAGTAACTACCTGGAAGAAACGGTTGTGAATTCCTTCGGTTGGATCTCCTGAAATTTACAGTTGAATATCAGAGCTCCAATGGGTAAAAGTTTCAAATGATTTATATTTTTTACTATTTATAGAAATGTTTTCAAATATTTGAAAATTTTTACCCCCTTTCCTATAGTTTTGACAGTTTCTAACCATTTTGTACCGTTTATGACATAATTTGTGATGTAGAAGACCATTTTCAGTGTCGTTTCAGCCATTGGATCGACCAATTCGTACTGATCTTAGGTATAATTTCTACACTAGCATATAGGTTAGGTTCACCACCGTTTGCATCTTGAATGACCTTATGACCATGTCACCATGACCTTAGGTACGAACCCACTCTATTATGTCACGGAACCTTCTTGCTGCTTTAGAAGTGGCATGATGTGAGTGGTAGAGCTTCACCTTACATGGGTACCCTAGTTAGCACCTTATTTGCATTTGGTGCCCATGCTGACATTTTCTCCTTTAGGGTGTGGGAGTCCATTGTATAGTACTTCCATGACATTTCGCAAGAACCTCATACTCCTCTTGATCTTATGCTGGCTTGTTTCCCTCCGGACTCCCCTTATGTCAAGTTGTGAATGCATTATCATGAGCTTTGCCTGCCTTATTGAGCTTTATGCTGGCTCCCCTAAAATTGCGTTTCAGCCATATATCCTGAGCTTGTCTCATGTCTAGCCATGCAGAGCCATTTTTTATATCCTTCGCAGCTTGATTCCCTTTTTACTGGGAGGAGATTTTCCCCCGAGTGTCGATATCCTACACATGTATCCTTGCATTGAGCATAGGTATGTTCCACTGCTTCGAACTAGTTTGTTTTCCCTTATGACACTCGTCTCCTCCTATTTTGTAAATATAAAGCTATTTTATTCTTTTTTCAAGCTTTACAAATAACTGAAAAAAGTCCAAAAATCAAAAATCAAAAAACCAAAAATTCGGACATGGAAAGATGTTAACTTTGGCAGTTGTCGAGTCGTGTCGCCTTCGAACAGAGAACTGTATATCACATCGATTGGTTGGGTTATAGTTTGACTTAGGAGCTGTACTCATTTATCTGATTTTATCTCCACCGACTAGTTAAGCTTCCAGTCCCTATGGAGCCTCTGTTGATGCCTCCTGTGTCACAGAGATGTCCCAGTTTGTATATTGAGTCTATGCTACCTTCATTCAGTGACCATACACAGTTATTCTCTTATTCGAAGGAAGTTGAAACTTGTGTCATCCATTCCTCAGTTATCTTGACTTTGCATGTCGACCATTCCCGGTATAGTTACTGGTTCGGGCACCTTATGATCGAGTCCTTCCACATTAGACAGCTTTGTTGAGTACCTCGTGTTGGATGATGGGGGATGCCTTAATTCCCTCATTCCAGTGGATTTCATCCCATCGACTTCAGATCATTTATTCTGGGATTGGAATCTAGAGTCCTTTTGAGTGCATTGAGACTTACAGTCATCTGTGGCAGGTTCTCTCGCCATCGACAGTTTCTTGGGAATACATCAATGTCCCCTGATCGATGGATTCTCTCAAGTGTTCGACCTCAACACACTATTCACACTTGTTAGTTTGCACTCTAGTACCTTGATTTCCATTTTCATTATCGGTGGGTAATCTCACGTCTGTTAATGGTATACATCAATGAACGGTAATCAGACGATGGACTACTATGTTCGACCTCGACACCTCTATTCACATAGTAGGACATGTACTCATAGTGATTTGTGTAGAAGACCTTCCAGACTGGTGGCATCTCTTATATGCTACCTCCTTGATCGTGCCAGTGTTCATGAGATTTCAGCTCTCGTGACTTGATTCCAGTGTATGTCAGACATTTCCAGCCACTATGGAGATCTTGATCCATTGTATATCGTCAGCCATTTTGGAGATCATGGTCCTTTGTACATCTTCATCATGGAGATTCTGATCTATGTATATTGTACATGGCGATGACCACATATGTGATATCATGTATTATGCCTATTCATGGCCATTGTACTCTTATGTATCTGGGACTGCTATATGTACTTGCAGTTATATGTAGAGTTGTATTATTGTACTATGCTGATTGGGTGGCTGGTCTTCCATTTGGGATCCTTCATCACTCCACTTATGGGATGGACTTATAATGTATTTCGGCCATCATATGACCCCTCTGACCTCACACATTAGGGGGCATCTGTTATAGCGGATTTCACCACTCCAGGTGAATCACACTTTGTATGGCCTTCCCCTGTCCTACTGCAGACTCTTTAGACCCCATGGACCATATTTTATCCTTTGATGTTTCCTTGATCATCCCTAAAACTATATAAAAAATGATATACATGGATTTTTACCCGATAACCGTGTACATACACGGGTTTGACCCCTATAACTGTGTACATCGGGATGTGTGCATAATCCAAATCCTTTTGGAGTTTTCCTTGACATGGATCTGACTCATTCGACTCCTGGCCTTCCATATGCCTTGAGATCACTCGGATTCGACCCTTCATTATCCCTTGTGAAGCTATATAAGGAACCCCTTGGTACATTGAAGGCATATAGAGAGATTGAAAGAAACAAAACTATAGTCCATTGTTGCCAGAATTTATGGTTGAGTCTGTATCCCTTTGTCCCTTTGGAGCACTTTTGTGTTCTTCCCAAGCTTTCCTTTTGCTAGTGAGCTTGCTATCGTGAGATGGAGGATTGAGGTGGTGGAGGCCCAAGTGGGGGATTCAGTTTCTCTGGTTCGTAGACGTGCCGTCAGAGGTTGTATCTATCTTGTAATCTCTGATTTATATTAATAAGAAATATATTTTCCTATCCAATGATGTGTATTTGATTGAATATTGTATCCATTGGAATATGTCAAATGATTTTACATTATTGATTATATATGCTAGAATAGATCTAACACCATGATATATAGTATGCTTGTATTGTTTACTTGTTGTTGAGGAAGTATTATATCAATTTAAGCTGAATATTGGAAAGCTCAACGGGGATCTACTTCAACCGTCCGGAATAAGGTACGAGGTCTGATCCTTTAGTGTTAGACATTTTATTTCTATTGCATATTGCGAAAGATTGATTTCTGGAGTCAAAGCTGTCTGTTGTGGTACCCCAAGCCATAGGAATTTCTCTCCGTAACAGCACTTGATGGTTGGCTTGCTATGACATGTGTCTAATCTCTTTCATTTGAGACTCAGTCATTTATTGCACTTCGACTTTAGTTAGGGTTTAGGTGAGTCAATTAGGGTTTTGATCAGTGGTTAATTGAGTGTGAACCATGGCTTACAGTCAGTTAAGATAGACTCACTTATTCAATTCAAATGACCTCCTAGGAATTTGAATTGTCTCTTCATTCATGCTTGTAGCGTGACATTGTAATTGTAATCATTCATTCTTTATGTGAATATAGAGCGGCTACTATTCTTGTAGACCGGTTACACCATTTCATGAGTTATTTGTTGATTAATCTTTGATGAGATTGATTCTTTGTTCCTAGATCAATATACAAGATTAATACTATGAACTTAGCATAAATTGGCATACTTTTCCTCATATTCATATTTATCATCCCCTACACACCATTGCAATTGCACCATGGGGAATTCTTTGTAACACTTCCACGTCCTCGCCAAATTTTTAAACTTTTATTCATTTGGTAGGCCTTCAATAACCTACAAGCATAACATTTCATTGTACATGATACATTGCTTAGTTTTTCATTAACATTGCATAAAAATAAGAGTGAATTTCACTCTTGTGTCATCATAAAATCATCACTTATTGTTAGTCAAGACCCACATTAAAAATATTGAATATGCTAACATAATTATTAAACCTTTAAAATACCCTCATGCCAAATGAAGATATTGTCTAATGCGGATCCATGTGATTGCCCATAGTTAATATCATTGTACTCTTGGCCTTTATGATGGTATGGTTCCTCGGTCTTACATGGAACACCAATTTTCTCCATCACCTCCCAAATTTGAAAAACTTCCATTTCCTCAATCCCTCTAGTTGGATTAACCTTGTTGTAATCTTGTGCACATTTTAGAATTTCATGAAACATCTTCAAAACAATTCAAATTCTGGCATGGAGAGCACAATATACAAGGTTGGAAATTGAGCCAGGAGTCAGTTGTAATAAGTTGGCAGCACATGTTTCACTAGGTACGAGTTAGTTAAATAATAATAATTTCCATGTACCTTTTGATCATTTGTTCTATTCATGAGATAATTTTTGAGAATATTCAATTCTCTGCTGCATAAGGTTGGTTGAATGTCTATAATACACTCATCCAACTTTTCTTCCCATGCTTCAATGCTTTGTTCTAAAGCAGGATTCAATTCCTAAAGTTTTAACACAAAGTAAGATTAAGAAAGTCATGGCAAGATATCAACAAAAATATGTAAACTTTTAATAAATATGTAAAATGTACTATGAGCAAGTTCGGTGAAATTGCATAAAACTTGGAAATGCTACGAATAGTATCCCCATCTTGAATTTTGATTTTATCTATAACCATGTGTATAGATTTTTTATGGCATATGCACCAAGGATAAAAATTATTATCCATTGGAAAAACATTATAATTGCATACTAAATGTTAGAAAATAGGACCGCAAAGCAATAACACATATAAAGTTAAATCAGTAAACAAGATGCAAAACACATTAAAACATTACAGAGAGACATAGATATAACGTGGTTCACCCAAACGATGGGCTATGTTCACAAAGAAATTTCCAGTCCTTTTATTACAATCCAGAAAGATGAAGGGATATAGCCTGCAGCAAAACTGTTGCACTTCCTCTTCATGCTCTCACAGTCTCTCTTCTAATGCAAAATAATACCATACACAGTCGTGTTACAATGCTTTCTTTTATAGGGGAAACACCATGGGAAAATACTACGGTTAACCCAATACCATGGGTCTGCAAAACTATTGGAAAGTGTGTACAGTACACCTGGGGTACAAACACAACTAAATAATATATTTGGATCTAGAAGATCAGGCTCCGTAACCAAGAATCTCCCACTTGGAGACTGATCATAGCAACTCCACCACTCCTCCACTTGTTGGACTATGCTCTTGACCTTGGAATTGGCAAATTTCTTATTTTCACCTTCATGCTTGAAGGCCAACAGAAACTGAGCGGGAACTAAGTTTCTCTCTAGTTACTCCCTTTGTCAACATGTCTGCAGGATTCTGGCTAGTATGTATCTTTTCTAGTTTTAACAATTCTTCATCTAGAACAGATCTTTTGAAGTGGTATTTGAGCTATATATGTTTAGTCTTCGAATTAAAGGCTAAGTTCTTTGCAAGATGAATGGCACTTTGGTTGTCACTGTACAACCTACTATTCTCCTGCTCATTACCCAATTCTTCCATGAACCTCTACAACCAAATCATCTCCTTACTAGCCTCTGTAGCAGCAACATACTATGCTTCCATTGTTGAAATTGCAACAACCTGTTGCAGTTTTAAAATCCAAATTATTGTTGTTCCACCCATAGTAACGACATACCCTGTAGTGTTCCTCCTACTATCTTTATCACCAGCCATATCTGCATCAACATATCCTTCTAGAATAGTGTCTAAACCTCCAAAACATAATGCATGTGAAGTGGTACCTCTCAAATACCTAAGAATCCATTGTACTGCTTTCCAATGCTCTTTACTTGGATTATTCATATACCTGCTCACAACTCCCATTGCATGTACAATATCTGGTCTTGTGCACACCATGGCATACATCAAGCTTCCAATCGCTGATGAATAGGGAATCTTGGACATGTAATCTATGTCTTTATGTGTCTCTGGACACATTTCATTACTTAGTTTGAAATCGCTAGCTAAAAGTGTACTAACTATTTTTGCATTCTGCATTCTAAACCTCTGGAACACATTTTCTATGTACTCATCTTAAGACAACATCAATTTGCAATTTTTCCTATCTCTTATTATTCTCATACCAAGGATTTGCTTTGCAGCACCCAAATCCTTCATCGCAAATGAATTAGCTAGTTTTATTTTAAGCACATTTATATCCTGCATGTTATAACTTGAAACAAGAAATCCATCCACATAGAATAACAAGATAATATATCTTCCGTTATCTAGCCTCTTGAAATAAACACAATGTTCAGAATGACATTTATCATAACTTTGTTCTATTATAAACTTGTCAAATTTTAAATACCACTGCCTTGGAGCTTGCTTCATACCATACAAGCTCTTCTTCAACCTGCAAACCAAATTTTCCTTACTTTTTACCTCATCCCCCTGTGGATCTTGCATATAAAACTCTTCCTCCAAATCCCCATGGAGAAAGGTTGTTTTTACATCTAACTATTCAAGATTCAAATCTTCTACTACCACTAGACTTAAAATAGTTGTAATTGAAGTCATTTTAACAATAGGAGAAAATATTTCATCAAATTCTATACCTTTCTTTTGTGCAAACCCCTTTACAGCAAGTCTAGCCTTGTATCACTTCTTTCCTCCATCTTCTTCCTTCAACCTGTAAATCCATTTATTCTACAATGCCTTTTTTTCTGTAGGCAACTTAACTAGATCCCAAGTCTGGTTTCTTACCAATAAGTCCATCTCCTCATCCATTCCTTGCTCCCACTTCTTTCTAGTTTCTACCTACATTGCTTCTTCATAACATTCTGTCTCACCAAAATCAGTCATCAATAAATAATACAGTGAAGGAGAGAATCGTTCAGGGGGTCTACTTAACCTGGTAGACTTTCTTACAGTTGCAGGTGTTACGGAGAAAAATTCCTATGGATTGGGGTGTATCACAACAGACAGAGAAACCATAGAAATCAATCCCTTCCCAATATGCAAGAGACATACAACATCTAACACTAAAGGATCTCGAAACATACCTTATTCTGGATGATTGTAGTAGATCCCTATTGAGATTTTTCCAATCTCACTTGCGTTAGCAATTTACTCTCAACAACAGTAAACACGGAAAGCATGCTATATAATATAGTGTTAGGCCTACTCTAGCATATATAATCAATGATACATAAGTAATTAAACACATCCATGGATTCAATATTCATTTAAATGCACATCATTGGACAGGAAAAGATATTTCTATTAAGTGAATTAGAGATTACGTAAGTGACAACCTCTGTCGACGCGTCTGCGAACCAGAGAAGCTAAGTCCTCCACCTGGGCCTCCACCACCTCAATCCTCCATTTCTCAATAGCAAGCTCACAAGAAAAGGAAATCTTGGGAAGAACACAAAGTGCTCCAAGGTACAAAGGGATGCAGACTCAAGTATAAGCAAGCTACGACAACAATGGACTATAGTTTTCTTGCTCTTCAATTCCTCCTCTTCAATGTATCCAAAGGTTTCCTTATATAGTGCTTCAATGGGGTAATGGAAGCTCAAATCTGAGCAATCTTGAGGCATATGGAAGTCCAAGAGACAATTGATTCGGATCCACATCAAGGAAAACTCCAAAAATATTTGGCCTTTTGCACACATCCCGATGTACACAGGTTTAAGGGTAATATCTGCATATATATGCAAGAAAGGGATTAAAAGTCGTGTACATCAAATAATGAGTGTTTTTAGGGATGATCTTGGAAACATAAAAGGTACAAAAATAGTCCATGGGGTCCAAAGAGTCTGCAGAGGGACAGGGAAGGCCATAAAAGTGTGATCAACCATGTGTGGTAAAATCAACTGTAACAACAGGAGTTTCAGGTACCTGCTGTTGCTCTTGATTTTATGGTGCCTTTGGAACTTCATTTTCTTTTATTTCATCAAGAATTGTGTACTCTGTGTTTTCCTTTTCTTCTTTCTTTCCCTGCAACTGATCTTTGTACATGAAATTTTAGTTGAATACTACATCTCTACTCCTAATGATTTTGTGATATTTAAGATCCCATAAGAGATAACCAAAATCATCAACCCCGTATCCAATAAAGCTACATTTCTTGGATTTAGCCTCAAGCTTTGTTCTATCATCTTTATCAATATGGAAAAATGCTTCACAACCAAAAGTTCTCAGAAATGAGTATTTTACCTGTTTACGTGTCCATGCCTCCTCTGGAATGCCACCATCCAAATCTCTTTAAGGCCCTATGTTTATTAAATAAATAGCAGTGTTTACAGCATCAGCCCAAAATTTTAAGGGAAACCATGCATGCAATCTCATACACCTTGCATGCTCCATGATCGTTATGTTGATCCTTTCTGACACACCATTTTCTTGTGGTGTTCCAGGGACTATCTTCTCTCTACGAATCCCATTGTGTGAACAACAAATGTCAAACTCCTTGTTGTAGTACTTGCCTCCAGTTATCAAATCTGAGACATTTTAACCTTTTTTCTGTCTCATTTTCAGCCAAAGCTCTCCACTTCTTAAAAGTATCAAACACATCAGATTTTTGTCTAATGCAATAAACCCAATTTTTTCTAGTTGCATCATCAATAAAAGTAACATAATAATGAGATCCACCAAGAGATTGTACCTGAGCTGGTCCCCATACATATGTATGGACAAGCTCTAACTTTTCACTCTTCTTTTGTTTCCCAACCCTGAGAAATCTAACTCTCTTATGTTTTCCATAAACACAGTTCTCACGGAATTCCAAACTTACCTGCTTCAGATCTGAAAGCAGTTTCCTTGAGTGGAGAATCTGCATCCCCTTCTCACTCATGTGGCCAAGCTTATGATGCCACAGCTCCGCACCTATTTCTATGGAAGCTACAGAGATAGAATAATTAGCATTATGAGGACATAAATATAACGTACCTACCCTATCTCCTTTTTCTATTACCAGTGATCATTTAGTGATCTTCCACCACATTTCTCGAAACGTAGACAAACAACCACTATCTCCCAACTGCCTTGTTGAGATCATATTTCTTTTCATAGTATGAATGTGCTTTACATCCTTTAGTAGCCATTCACTTCCATTATTTAACTTAATCCGTACCTTAACCTTTCCAACAATTTTACATGGTTCATCATCCCCCAATACAACATGTCCAAAATCACCTTGAACATAATCATAAAAGAATTTCCTATGGTGTGTAGCATGACATGAATCCCCTGAATATACTACCCAATAATCGCTAGTATTATCTAATACAAGAATCAAATCATCTTGTAACACATCACTTGCGCTATTCGCTTCCTAAGTAGTCTCTTGCTGCCTCTCACCTTTCTTCTTTGGTGCTCAGCAGTCTTTCTTCAGATGTCCTTTCTTACCACAGTTCTAGCACTCTATTTTTCTGAATCTAGACTTGGATCTTCCCTTTTTAGACTTGCTGCGATTTCCTGATATCCTTCCTCTCTCGTTTTGTCTCCCTCTACTCTCCATGGTCAACGCATTACCTGATGTCCCACCTGTGATTTTTCTTCACATTTCCTCACTAAGAATAACACCAACAACATCATCAAACTTAAGCGTGTTTGAACTAGGGACAAAGTTGCTTACAACCATGACCAAGCTATTCCATCTTTCTAGTAATGAGCACAAGATTAGAAGAGCCCTAACCTCATCAGCAAAGTTCACTTTTACAGAACTTAACTGACTGGTAAGTGTATTAAATTGATTCAAATGGTAAGCAACAGATCCACCTTCTGACATCTTCATATTAAATAAACACTTCATTAAAAATACCATGTTAGAAGCCAGGTATTTTTCGTATAGCTTATTCAATGTGCTCATCGCACCCTTTTTTGTTTTTTCTTTCGAAATATTGATGGCCATTGACAAAGCCAAGCACAGCCGTATTGTTCCCACTGCCTTTCTGTCAAGAACCTCCCATTCTTCATCCTTCATAGCCATCAGATATTTTTCTTTTTCGCCCAACGGCAGGTACAAATCCTTCTAGTAAAGATAGTCCTTCATTTGCATCTTCCATAACTGATATTTTTGGTCGTTAAATTTCTCGACCCTAAACTTTTATTCTTCTTCCATTGCTCCCACTCAAACCAAGAACCCTTCTTTCCTGTGAGTTTGCCAACCAAATAGAACTTTTGGCTCTGATACCAATTGTTAGAAAATAGGACCGCAGAGCAATAACACATATACACTTAAATCATTAAACAAGATGCAAAACACATTAAAACATTACAAAGAGACACAGATCTAACGTGGTTCACCCAAACGATGGGCTACGTCCACACAGAAATTGCCAGTCCTTTTATTACAGTCCCAAAAGATGAAGGGATACAGCCTACAACAAAACTGATGAACTTCCTCTTCATGCTCTCAGAGTCTCTCTTCCAATACAAAATAATACCATACATAGTCATGTCACAATGCTTTCTTTTATAGGGGAAATACCATGGGAAAATACTATGGTTAACCCAATACCATGGGTCTGTACCCCAAGGAAGGGGGAATGAGTGTACAGTACACCTGGGATACAAACACCATTGAATAATATCTCTGCATCTAGAATATCAGGCTACACAACCAACACTAAAATGCATATGGCCACTATATCATGGCACTCGAACAAATTCACTTCCACTACCCTTCCATCTGGCATTAGGATCCTGTCTTGTGAAATTTTGTTTATCTGATTCATTAAGTTATCCTCATTTGTAGGATCAGCAACATGTGCTAAAACCTGTTTATATTCTTCCTTTCCATCCCATTTTCCAAGGCTTACACAAGACATCAAGCCACTATCTTTTAGTAACTCAAATAATATCTCACATACCTTCCCACCTCGATCACAATGTACATGAGAATCAATACCAAGTTTGAAACAAAATTCAATGACTATACTTCTAGTCCTCTTTTAATAGGACTCAACCATAAAGGAAGCATATGACTTTACTTGCTTCACTCTAACTCCATATGTGAGGCCATCAGTTCTCTCACAACCCATATCAATATCCTCAGCTTATTTGCTCCACTTTTTCATCTCCTTGGAAACTGAAGTTGGACTAAACCCTTGCAATACACCATGACGGTCAATCCGCTTCAAACATTGCAAAGCCATATGGCTCATGCTTGGTTCAATAAATACAAAATCTATATTTCTAGGCATAAAATCATTACAGATCTCTTGCATAACAATTGATCGAAGTTTATGAAGCACTCCATCTAGGTGTTCAAGAACATCCTCAAATTTAGAATCTTCACTATAGTTTTTTCTCATGAAGTACCCAATTCCAAAAATAATGTCATTTTCATATACATCTTCAAGTGACTTCCCAGAGAACCATATACCAATTTCCTTAGACTTTTTGATCCCCTCATTTACTCTATGGTTAAACCATCCAGGCCGCTTCTTAAGACTCAATAAGGATGTCCTTAAGTGGTTTCCTGCTGACCTTCTAGTTATAGCATATGTAGGTTGATATGTTGAACACCCTTCAGGAATTTGTACTGAAGCTTGTACATCTACAGAATTTTGATTTTCTGTAGGTGCATTTCTATCCATTTTTCCTTCCGGCATTTGTACTGAAGCTTGTACATCTGCAGAATTTTGATTTTTTGTAGTTGCATTTCTATCCATTTGTCCTTCAAGCATTTGTACTGAAGCCTGTACATTTGCAAAATTTTGATTTTCTATAGGTGCATTTCTATCCATTTGTCCTTCAGTCATTTCTACTGAAGCTTGTGCATCTGCAAAACTTTGATTTTTTGTAGGTGCATTTCTATCCAATTGTTCATGAAAGGTAGTTCTTTCAACTATTTCATGACTTCTAGTTGTATCCACTAGGTAGGATTACACTTTCATTCCCTTCAACCGTAACCGGAGACAAAGGAAACCTAGGTTGTTGAGCAAAACAACCTTCTATACTTTGATACAAATGATTTGTAATGGCAGCATCATCAACAGTTGATATTTGAGGGACATTTCGGACCGCATTATGTGAATCAGAGTTAATAGTATGGTCAAGAGTTATATCTTGTACATTACCATTGCCCTCAATTGTAATTGGAGTCAAATGCTTCCTAGGTTGTTGACAAACATTATTGTTTGTTACACATTGCTTACATACAGGACATCTAATTTCAATAGTAGCTGCATGATTTTTTGTTGTTTGATGGAAATTCATAGTATTATTTTCTATTATAGAGTTTTCATCTGTAAGTGCTTGACATTGTTGATGGATAGCACGAATAGCAGCCTTTTTTACCCCTAGCAGGAGTGAATTGAAGGAAAATATCACGTGGGGGGAAAAATTGGAATATTATTCAATTCTACTTCCTTGCGTTGACCTCTTTTTTGAGGAGTATTTTGTTGAGATGACTAGTTTGAATGATCCATTGATGAGTTATTCTGCAAAATCAACAAAATAATCAACATTAATACAAAATATTGTTTTTTTGTATTAAAAATACTTTTTTATGGCTCAAAAAGAAAGTATGGAATAATACAAGAACATGGGAGGAGGAAACATATATTCTCCAACTTAAGCCACTTAAAAATACCTAAGGATGGAACTTATGCTTGCATTTTAGTGGACTAAGCGGGCATTTCACATTTACAAGGCAGTCTTGCAATGTTTTTGCACAACAGAAATGTTTTTAGCCAAGATTAGAAAAATAGAAGTACAAGAAGGTGTAAAATAATAAAAAACACCATATCCAACTGAGATCACCAAAAAATACTAAACAATGAGGGCTAGGCGTGCATTTTACATACCTAGACAAATAAAGTTCAAAACATAAAAATTGCAATTTTCAAAACTTTACTGTACACAAAATAAACATATTTTAAAAATTATGAAGAAGGTTTTTTCCCATAGTATGTATAGCTCCAGGTATATGGCTTTAGGTTTTGAACATCACCTCTATAAACATTATGGCGGACATTTTTCTAAGCCCGCTTTTACAGATTTACACTCTACTTTTACAAAACAAAATTGTGAATTTAGACATTCTTTTAAATTATGACCATGCTATTTATAAATTATGATAAGTCATATATGTATAATACGTATAGTATGATATAAATAGAATTCTATCTTGAGGTTGTGGGCCCGCTACAAGATCCTCATGCAAATGTCATGAGACATATCTAGACTTCATGCAAATATCATGAGACATATTTGGACATGTGTAAGAACATGGGAAGAAGAAACATATATTATCCAACTTATGCTTGCATTTTAGTGGACAAAGTGGGAATTTCACATTTACAAGGTATCCTTGCAATGTTTTTGCACAATAGGCATGTTTTCAGCCAAGATTAGAAAAATAGAAATACAAGAAGGTGTAAAACAATAAAAAAACACCATATCCAACTGAGATCACTCAAAAATACCAAACAATGATGGCTATGCATGCATTTTACAGACCTAGTCAAATAATGTTTAAAACAAAAAAATTGCAATTTTCAAAACTTTACTGTACACAAAATTAACTTATTTTAAAAATTGTGAAGGAGGTTTTTGTCCATAGTATATATAACTCCAAGTATATGGCATTAGGTTTTGAAAATCACCTCTATAAACATTATGGCGAGCATTTTTCTAAGCCTATTTTTATAGATTTACACTCTGCTTTTACAAAACAAAATTGTGAATTTAGACATTCTTTTCAATTGTGACCATGCTACTTATAAATTATGATAATTAATACATGTATAATACATATAGTATGATATAAATAGAATACTATCTTGAGGCTCTGGGCCTGCTACAAGATCCTCATGCAAATGTTATGAGACATATCTAGTCTTCATGCAAATATTATGAGACATATTTCGACATGTGTAAGAACATGGGAAGAAGAAACATATATTCTCCAACTTAAGCCACTTAAAAATACATAAGGATGGAACTTGTGCTTGCATTTTAGTGGACTAAGCGGGCACTTCACATTTACAAGGCATCCTTGCAATATTTTTGCACAACAGTCATGTTTTTAGCCAAGATTAGAAAAATAGAAGTATAGGAAGGTGTAAAAATATAAAAAACACCATATCCAACTCAGATCGCTAAAAAATACTAAACAATGAGGGCTAGGCATGCATTTTACAGACCTAGTCAAATAAAGTTCAAAACAAAAAAATTGCAATTTTCAAAACTTTACTGTACACAAAATAAACATATTTTAAAAATTATGACGGAGGTTTTTGTCCATAGTATATATAGCTACAGGTATATGGAATTAGGTTTTAAAAATTACCTCTAAAACATTATGGTGGGCATTTTTCTAAGCCCATTTTTACAGATTTACACTCTGTTTTTACAAAACAAAATTATGATTTTAGACATTCTTTTCCAATTATGACAATGCTACTTATAAAATATAATAATTCATACATGTATAATACTTATAGTATGATATAAGTAGGATACTATCCTAGTGCTATGGGCCTAGGTTGTGGCATGCATTTTGGTAATCCTAGTTTTACAGATTTACACTTTGTTTCGTACATAACAACTCAGGATTTTACTATTTAATTTTGAATTTGACCAAGATACTTACAAATTATGAATATGTACATATTTAATGCATAAATTATGATACTCTTTGTTGACTCATTTTAAGTCTAAAAATCACATTCTCTGCAAAAATGACACTGCATACACTTTTGGAACCCAAATTGAAAACCTATATGTACAGTAAGGTGGAAAATAGTAAAACACGTCATTTCCAAGTTAAATCACTCAAAAATACTCAATAGTGACGGTTAGGAAGGCATTTTTATGAACATGGTAAGACTTGGTTCCAAACATAAAATTAGTTATTTTGTCAAATTAACTGCGGGCAAATGAAACATAATTTTTGGAAACTGAAAGAGGTTTTTTTCAAACATATATCTATCTTCAATCCCATGGTATTAGTTTAAATTAATAATATATGTATGGACTGTGGCATGCATTTTTTTAAGCCCATTTTTTTTAGATTAACACTCTTTTTTTACATAACAAATCAGGGTTTTAAGTATTAATTTCAATTTCACCAAAATAATTACAAATTATGAATAAGTATATGTTTAATGCTTGTACTATGATATTCTTTATTATGATAAATTCATGGCATCTTCAAGGTCAAATTTGTTGATATAATCATTTTAAGACTAAAAATCCCATGCTCTGTAAAAATGCATACATCAAGGTCTTTTTGAACCAAAATAAAAAAACTAGTTGTAGAACGTGGAAATCTTTATAAATTCATGAAGATGATGTACAAAATACAGTGTCAAAAACCAAGTGAAAGACAAATTAAACAACAATGTCAAAAACCAAGTGAAAGACAAATTGAACAGTAATGAAAAAAACCAACCTTCGAGACTACGGTAGACTATAGAAACGACTTAACAACTTTCCCAAAATAGATAACAGCTTCATTGCTGGATAAATGTACACATATTGATCTTAACAGCTATCACATTAACATACTGTCACATTGACATCAAATCTATATGAGAAACTAATAAAACAAATCCATATCTCAATGCCATTTCATCCAAGTGCATTCTACATAATTTTTTAGACCACATTCATTACAATCTTATTCTATATGCTACTGTCCAGATTCTTTCCATTTTTTACCATCAATAGAAGTGACAGGCAAGTGCAATTTACTATCACTTAAGATAAGGATGGGACTGGATGAAGTACAATGCAGGCGTACTCGAGTCAGAATAATATGATTGTGTGTGGATGATTCAAGGTTGGTTGAATTCACACCAAAGGAGTCTCATTAGGTAATGCTACTTCTTATGCCAATTTAAAATTCTAAAGGTATCCACAAGACATTTTTACATAATCAGAATTATGTTATATGTTTGTCTGGTTATGTTGCAGGGTACCAAGTACTCCAAAACACCAGGTAGTCCAAAACAAAACACATTGTTATAAAAATCACTCATTCAAATTCATGAGAAATAAAAAAAATTGAACCTACCTACCATGCTCGATCAATCATGGATGCTCAATTGATTTCATTCCACCACGTAGATCTAAAGGCAGATCATATCATAACTGTGCCACTCATTCCTAGCATGTCTTACACTTCCAAGACTGTTACTATCGGTGTTAATTTAATGAAATTTCGAATCTCCATATGCTTAACCTACATTAAACTCACTATGGGTTGGAAATTTCAGTTGGGTGACTATGCATGCTTTAAGAAAACGACCAGTTAACTTATATTTTTGATCGAAAATTGTCCCTATTTCCTTTTTTCAGGCTCAAATATTTTTGGTGAGTAGATTGATTTAACTACTTTACAATAAAAAAAATATTTTCAATAGGATGTGAGCAATTCTATCCAGTTAAAAAAACATCTTTTGACAAAAGAAAGAATCTTTTGATATTGCTTGATTAACATTCTTAATGATTTAGGATAGAGGCTAGTGTATGATAGTTTGTTACGGATAATCATCATAAGGAAGGATGGTAAAGGCTAGTCCTTCCTGCCCCTTCTTGAAAGTAATATCCCTCACCCCTCTCTTGTCCTTTCCTTGCATTATTGAATGCTCGTATCTCCTCCCTTAAAGCTTACAAAACCTATCTCGTCCTCCATGAATCTTTGGGATTAAAACCTCCCTCCTAACATTGTACTCAAGGTGTTGCTTCACACATGCCTGTTTCTTGATTTCATGCCATTCCCTCTCTACCTTGTGGCCAGCTATCCCTCAAGTCACCTACATATGGGAATATTTTACAACATTGAATAACTTGTTGTATTTCCAATTAAGGTGTAGAAATTATTAAAAACATTGTTTGATAAATAGTTATCTAGATAGTCTGTAAGATGGGTTTGAAATATTTTTGTATAGAAAATTACAATTTTCAAAAAGTTGTTGTGTTTGTAGTTAAGGTGTACAAGTTTTTAGAAACAATGTCTCTAACATAGTCATCATTAAGATCATCAATGAGTATCAAACAATAGTTGGTAAGATCGTCATAAAGTGTCATACAATTGTACAAAAAAGTTATATTCAAAATCCAAGTTATTTATTATTGTACTCTATTGGGGATCAATACAGTTGTGTTGCACATTGTTTTTTAAGCAAAAAATGTCTATATTGATATGTCAAAAATATGTAAGAGATATAAGAGCATGCCTCATTGGGAAATGAGGCCATTAAGAAAAACATAACTATCTCTTATTCTTTTTGACATGTTGTAAATTACTAAAAATGGTTATGTAATAATCTATATAACCTTGATACTATATCAAAAAAGAAACAATGACTAGTAAACTTGCTAAACTTTGGCATGAGGAAGTTGTCCAAGATGCAGAATCACAACACTATAATTAGTGGCACCTTTGGAAGACATAAAATCACATTAATTTGTTAAAGGAATTAACTCAAAGGTTTCTGACAATCTTCATGTTATCCAATTGACCACCTTCATGGGGTGAGCATGTTGCTCCTCCAGGGTTTCCATTCTCTAATTCAACTAGCAAAAATCCTCGTCTACATTCCAATGGAGACCATTGTTTTGGTATGCCAATACAACTCCAAGGCCCTATAGAAATGGGAATTTATATCTTTGTTACATCCTAAATCTGGAATAATCCTTCGTAATTGCTTCTCTACATCCTCCTCCTCCTAGTAATCCTTAGCCAGTTTTTTCGTAGCTTCCACAACAGACATTGATGCATATTCTTCCTTTGAGACCCAAACATTGTATATGTCTACAACTTCCCATTATTCCTTGTCATCTCACATTGAGTCAACAATAGAAGGGATACATTTCCCACAACAAGGTTCCATTACAACTAAATGAATAGGGAGATATAAGTTCCCAATCAATCACTATGAATCAGATATCTGCATTGGAGAGAGTGGATATAGAATTGGAGCACTAGGACACTTCCTCCCCAATTTATCCCATTACAACCCATGATCGTCGTCTATCTTGGGCCATTATTCTTCATCGTGTGCTTGCTCGTCTGCTCGTGCAAGCCTCAGAACCCATCTTCATCCAACCATTTCTAGATATCTATTGGAATGCAATCACCTTAATACTCTAGGAAGGGAACTCTGCCACATCCCCTCAACTGACGAGCCACCTCACCATGAGTGATCTAGACATAGTGAGAAACTTCTCATATGAAATTGTATATAAGGATCATTTTTCTGATGTCTTAGTACAATATGCATCATAAAATAAACCATAAAAACACAAGACATTCAAGAACATAATGAAGATGAGATGATAATGGAGTTCACCAAGACCTCCATGGCTACATCTCCGAGCATACTCAAAATAGAGTGATTAATCCATTAACCTAATGTAAAAATACATAAATGTACATCATATGGATTCACCTACATAATTTTCTCAAATTGATCCCCTTCTTCTCTTGCACAGCTATTTCCTCTAAAAGGCCACACCCTCATCCAGATCATTCAACAAATTTTCTTCATACCGAGAGTGTCGAAGGCTGACACTTGCACTAGTGCATGAGCTATAGTTGTTCCTCCCTTGGTTACATAATTTGCATAATCATAATTTCTTCATGATGCATTCATCATGCTCTCTCAACAACTTCATTCCTCAAGCCTCGAGCAAACCCAATTTCTTCCAAACATGATCAAAGTATAAGGCATGACCTCCAAAACAACATGGATTCAAAATGGGATCTCTATCTCAAATCAAGCCTCCAAACATAATGAATCTAACATGAGTCGGGAATTCCTCTCAATGGAACCTCAAAAATGGTGCCTCCTTATGGATCCTCTCTCACAAATGGAACTCAAAGTTGAGCTCTCATAAGCTCTATCACAAGCTCTCCATTACAATTGCATTCCAAGACCTAATGACCCTTGTAGTGAAAATGCTTGGTCTTATATAGCTTGAGTTCTTCCTCTTTGGGAATAACCATGTGAACCCAAACATAGCCTCTTATTTGGGTTAGTTACAACTTGTTTTCCCCATATAAAAAATTGTTAAGTCAAATGGTCCATAATTAGGGTTTCACATGTGGTTACTCCCCTCAATTTGGAATTACAACCAATTTTATGTGAACAACATTCCAAATTTATGACATATTCATAGGCCATATGGTTATGGCCAAACATAACCATTCATTGGTTTCTTATGAGTAAAACTTCATCCCATAATTCATAGTGACCATGCTAAACTATATGCCAAAAAAATGTGAATAATTCAACGTGCCATTGCAAATGGAATTACCAAAGTTTGTTGGTACTCATGTCACATGTTCTCCCCTTCTTGGGCATAATTCCAAATAATATAGTGGATCCAAAATTCATTAGAGAACTTATTCCCCAATTCGTAGCCTATCTAACAATACCCATGGGCCAAACAAAAATCACCATTCATTGGAGATCCACCATAAAAATGGGCATACTAAACAACCCCATAATACATAACAATCCAACCCATATGTAACGTGGAATTAACCATATTATATGGTTATAATCATTGGTAAATATATATAAACAAAAAATAAAAAACAACTTTTAAAATATATTCAAAGTTTTAAGTAGGCACATGCTAAATATGCGGGGAACACTCCAATGCTAGAAGTTAGTGATAAATTTTGGGGTGGGATTGATCGGCTGCATGTTAGATCTTTATCATTCAAGCTAGCATTATCTTAAGATATTTAACTGATAGAATAACAAGCACAACAATCAAACGTAAGAGACAATGAACACAAAGTTTTTCCTCGGGGAAACCACAAAGGACAAAACCCCACAACTTCCTCTGAGATAGAATCAGCACCAAAAGTAAAAACCCAAAAATAGTAAGATGATCTCCCTATAGTAGTAGTCTCTCTCTTTCTTGTCCCAACAACTTCTTCTCTCTCAGTTATGCACTACAACTGAGTGTGAGGCAATGTGTGATAAATAGAGAGGCTCACTCTCTATTTATAATAATTCCTGACTTCTCTAGGAGATTCTAATAACCCTAGGGACCCATAACTATGGGGAATTTAACCCTTGATCAATAGGAGGGTTACCTACAATGAATTTGCATGACTTGTTTACATTATTGAATCTCCCGATAGGAACATCAGGGCATGACATGACTCAAATACATTACAGACACTTCTCGGAATAAACATCGGGGTACAATACATAAGATATAAAAGTGAATACATTCTGAAGTTACAAATGCATCAACACTCCCTCTTAACTAGAAAGGTATTCTCTCGACACAATTTATCAGCACAAGTATTCTTCTCTATATCATTTGGATTATCTTCATCTTCAAGTCATCTTCATCACTGGATCTGGATCATCACTGGACCTGGATCATTACTGGATCATCACCACTGGATCTGGATCATCACTAGATCTGGATGGTCACTGGATCATCACTGGATCTATATTATCACTGGATCATCACTGGTCATCATCATGTGTGCTATATCTCGATTCTTATCATCACAGGAAGTTCTACAGAGCCAACCCTTTCTCATGCTAGTTGTAGGCCTAGCATCCAAGTAGGTATTCATCTTCTTCAACACTTATATCTGACCCAGTCAGAAATTCCCACCCAACACTTACATCTGACCACGGGATGAACACATCAACCATGTCAGAAAGGAACGCCTGTCACTCACATCTGACCATGGGATGAACACATCAACCATGTTAGAAAGGCCCAGCACTCACATCTAACCATGGGATGAACACATCAACCATGTCGGAAAGGCTCAACACTCACATTTGACCATGGGATGAACACATCAACCATGTCAGAAAGGCTCAACACTTATATCGTACCATGGGATGAACACATCAACCATGTAAGAAGGGCTCAACACTTATATTTGACCATGGGATGAACACATCAACAATGTCATAAGGGCTCTGCACTTATATCTGATCATGTGGAATGAACACATCTCGTAGTCACATCACAATGGCTCTCAATCCCAGACTGAAATTCCCGGTAACTGACCAGGTGCCTCCATTCTCCCAGAGAATGGTCTCTCAGCACTTAAGCTGAGCTTCAGTCACACACTGAAATTTCTAGTAACTGACTAGGTGCCTCCATTCTCCCATAGAATGGCCTCTCAGCACCTAAGCTAAGCTTCAGTCCCAGACTGAAATTCCTGGTAACTGACCAGGTGTCTCCATTCTCCCAGAGAATGGACTCTTAGCACTTAAGCTGAGCTTTAGTCCTAGACAAGAATTCCTAGTAATTGACCAGGTGCCTCCATTCTCCCAGAGAATGACCTTTAGCACTTACATCTGATCATGTGGGAACACATCCCACAGTCACCTCAGAATGGCTCAGCACTTACATCTAACCATGGAAGGAACCAATCCTCTCACCATGTCAGAATGGCTCACAGACTCATCTAGGGAACACCAAGATTCTCCCTGAAGTATTCAAATTTCACTCTAGCCAATGGCTTAGTCAACACATCAGCTATCGGTTCATCCTTCGCAACATACTGGAGCTTCCCTACTCCTCTATGCACCATATCCATGATATAGTGATATTTGATCTCAATATGCTTCGACTTTTCATGGAACACTAGGTTCTCAGACAACTTCAAACAAATCTAGTTGTCGCAATATATACAAGTAGCATCCAAATGGAGATCAAATAAATCAGACAATAGCTTCCTTATCCATACTACCTCACAACTAGCTGAACAAGCTGCGACATACTCTACTTTAGTTGTACTCAGTGCCACACAAGACTGTTTTTTGCTAAACCAAGAGATCACACCTAATCCCATACTGAAGCAGCACCCTGAAGTGCTCTTTCTATCGATGGCAATGTATGTCCAATCTAAATCAACATAACCTTCCAGGTTAATATTCTGATAAGCCTTATACTTGAGCCCATAATCAACTGTACCCTTTAGGCACCTTAGAATATGCTTTGCAGCAATCAAGTGAACATGTCTCGGATCTGTCAGGAGCTGGCTCAAAGTGTTCACAACAAAGAAAATATATGGTCTTGTATTCATCAGGTACATCAAGGATCCAATCATCTAATGATACATCATGGCATCAATGGAATCAGATGAAGCATCACTCAATAGCTTTAGGTTTGATGCCATAGGTGTGGTCATGGCCTTGTAGTCCATCATCCTGAATCTCTTCAGGATCTCTACTTCATACTTCCCTTGTCCGAGGGATATTCCATCCGCATTCTACCACACCTCCATGCCTAGAAAATAGTGCATCATACCCAAGTCTTTCATTTCAAACTTGGCAGCAAGATTTCTCTTCGTATCAGCAATCAACCCATACATACTTGTTACAAACATATCATCTACATACAGTAGGAGTATCACTGGGTTACCATCTTCAACCTTGTAGTAAAGGTTGGAATCTGCTTTACTTTTGGTAAAGCCCAAACTGGATAGAAATCTATCAATTTTTTCATACCATGTCCTAGGTGCCTATTTCAAACTGTATAGGGATTTCTTCAATTTACAGACATGAGTCTCCGTGTCATGTGTCTCAAAACCGAGTGCCTGATCCACATACACTTCCTCTTCCACTACACCATTCAAGAAAGCAGTATTGAAATCCATCTGGTGTATCTTCCATTTAATCACTGTAGCCAAAGCAAGTATTGATCTGATGGAAGTGTATCTGGCTATAGGTGCAAAATTTTCTTCATAATCTATTCCTTCTTTTTGGGAGAAGCCACGAGCCACAAATCTTGCTTTATATTTCTCTATGCTGCCATTTGTAGAATGCTTGATCTTGTAGATCCATTTGGAAGTTACAACATACTTCCATTATGGTCTTCGGCTAATATCCTAGACATCATTCTTCATGATCGATTGATACTCTTTGATCATAGCATCCTTCCATTCTTTCCTTCCTGCTGCATTTTCATAGTTGGAAGGTTCTTTATCAGTGAAGTCACATAATAAGGCTACATAACCAAAGTAGGACCTGGTTCTTTTCCTTTCTCTGTGATTTTATTCTGGAGCCCCATATCTTTCTGCACCTTGGATAGCTTCTCATACCCAAGCAGGTTTCCTGTTGTGAGTATTCTTCTCTTGAGGTGGATCTATAGGTTCTTGAGGTTCTTCTATTTCTCGATCTTCTTCTTGAATTTTTTCATTCATGGTTGTGTCATGAATTATGGGTACTTCTATTTCTTCAAGTTCTTCAGAAAGTCTCTTTTTGGATTTGTTGTAAGCTAAGTTTTCGTCAAATGTTATGTCCCTGCTATTGTCAATCCTTTTGAATCCTGAGAAGTATATTTTGTAAGCCTTTGAGATTTGAGAGTATCCCACAAATATACCCTTCCTTCCTGAAGGATCTAACTTTGTCCTCTTTTCTTTCGGAATGTGTATGTACACTCCACAGCCGAATATTCTAAGATGGCTAACTTCTGGTTTCTTGCCAGAAAAGACTTCTTCAGGTGTCTTGTTCTCTAGTACTCTGTGTGGAGTATGGTTCTGTACATACACCGATGTTCTGGCAGCTTCTTCCCATAGATGCATAGGAATATATTGATCATGAAGCATGGCCCTTGCAGCTTCCATGATCATTCTATTCTTCCTTCTGGAACCCCATTCTATTGTGGATTATATGGAGTGGTTAACTCCCTCTTAATCCCTGAATATTTGCATAATTCTTTGAATTCATTTGATGTGAATTCTCCGCCATTATCTGATCGAAAGGTCTT
This sequence comes from Pseudotsuga menziesii, assembly GCA_001517045.1. Taxonomy (NCBI): domain Eukaryota; kingdom Viridiplantae; phylum Streptophyta; class Pinopsida; order Pinales; family Pinaceae; genus Pseudotsuga; species Pseudotsuga menziesii. The sequence goes on from LPNX010446196.1 coordinate 249,066, forward strand.
GATATTCTTTTGTGTGTGGTTCTTGATCAAGGATTTGAATTCTTTGAACTTGCTGAATACTTCATCTTTGTTCTTTAAGAAGTATATCCATGTCTTCCTAGAAAAATCATCAGTAAAAGAAACATAGTATACACACCCGCTTAATGAACTAGATGACATCAGACCGCATACATCAGAGTGGATGATTTCCAATATTCCTTTTTCCTTGCTCTCGCTACTTGGAAATTCCTTCTTTGTATTCTTTCCTTTTGCACATCCTTTGTAGACATCGTCATGTTTTGTCTGAAATTCTGGAAGTCTCTCAACAGCTTTGCTCACAAGTGGTAGTGCTTTGCAGTGCACATGTGCAAGCCTTCTATGCCAAAGTTCATTTGGCTCTACTTATTCATGGACCAAGGCTTGTTCTAGATGGCCCTTTAATTTGTATAGACCTCCTTCTTGTTCCCCAATCACTACTACATCATCAATAGTCTTTCCCTTTGGACACATGAGAAATTGGTCATCTACAAATGCAACCCTCATGCATTTTGCATATAATGTAGATATGGAAAGGAGGTTCTTCTCTAGTCTTGGTACAAACAAGAAATATTTCATCTTCATAGACTTTCCAGAGTCTAGCTTATAAGAGGATTCCCCACTACCTTTTATTGGATACCAGTATTCATCTCCAAGTTTCACCTTGTGGGGTGATTCATGTTCTGATATTTTCACAAAGGATTCTTTGAATTCTGTCATATTTTTGGAAGCCCCACTGTCTATAATCCAATCATTGCTTCCATGTGTGATGTTTCCCGTGAGAGTAGAAATCAAAACATATTCTTCATCACTTTCTTTCTTTATTCTCTTTGTGGAAGGTTCATCATCTTCTGCAACATGAGCATGATGTCTTCTCTTGTTTCCTTTCTTCTTGAGAGAGCCATTTTTGTTCTTAGGACAATCTCTAGCATAGTGTCCTCTTTCATCACATGTAAAGCATCTGAAATTAGGTAGATTCTTGTTATATATTCTAGGATGAAAGTGCTTACCTTGGTGACTATTTGTTTTTCTCTTCTTGGATTGTACTGTGAGAGCTTGATCTTCACTTCCAATCTTTTATTCTTGAGCTGCTATTCGATCTTGTTCTTGTGATAATTCTTCCCATTGTCTACTGAACTTGACTAGATTATTTCTGGCATAGATTCCTTGAATGAAAGAGTCCCATGTCCTAGGGAGACCATTCAAGGTGCTCATCACAATTTCTGCATTCTCTACTTCTTCATTCACCACTTCAAGCTATTCCTTGATCTGAGAGACCCTTGTAAAGTAAGACTGGATGGTTTCTGAATTCTGTATCTTTACATTCTTCAATTGGTTTCTCAGAGTCATCTTTCAGTTTATGTTTTTTCCTTCAAACAATTTGGTCAGGGCATCAAACATAGATTTAGGTGTATTTAGGGAGGACACCTATGGTATGAGGTGATCCTTGATTGAATTAGTAATAATCCTCTTATCCATGACCAATTTCTTCTTGCGTAAGGCCTTAGCCTCATCTCCCTTTGGAACTAGAACCTCTTCATTGATGTAAGAGTCCAACTCATTTTCTTCTAGGACCACGGAGATCCTATACTTCCAGGCTTAGAAGTTATCAGCTCCCTCAAGATTTTCATCAAGCTTGGTATGATGAGACATCTTAACAGATAACCTCAAATGGAAATGAAAAAGATTTAGATCTTACCAGGTCAATATGTCGGAACTAGATCTGGAGTTGAATTTCTACAGAGCTGGTTCAGGATGAGATTAGGGTTTGACTTTCCTGAAGTTCTACCCAACCAAGAACTTTGATCTTGATCTCTAAACTTCGATTTTGAGGAGGAGATCAATCCAGGCCTGGGCTCACTCAAAAATTCCACTTCTATGGAAAGCCCTAATTTTCGGCAGTAGTGTTAGGTCAAAAACTGAAAAAGATCAGAATCAGATTATTTTTCAACAGAAATTTGTGCCCTAGAGAGGAGAGTCAGCCCAACCTTCTTCTGCTGAAAATATGTGGAGAGAGATCCAAAAAGTAGGAAGCCCTAGTTTCCGCAGCTGCATAGTGTCTTCTTCTTAAGTTAGCTGTGATACCATGTTATATTTTTATCATTCAAGATAGCATTATCTTAGGATCTTTAACTGATAGAATAACAAGCACAACAATCAAACATAAGAGACAATGAACACAAAGTTTTTCATCAGGGAAACCATAAAGGAGAAAACCCCGCAACTTCTTCAAAGATAGAATCAGCACCAAAAGCGAAACCCCAAAAATAGTAAGATGATCTCCCGACAGCAGTAGTCTCTCTCTTTCTTGTCCCATCAACTTCTTCTCTCTCAGTTATGCGCTACAATTGTGTGTGAGTGAATGTGTGATAAATAGAGAGGATCACTCTCTATTTATACTAATTACTAACTTGAAAATAACTCACTAGGGCCGACTTCTCTAGGAGAGTCTAATAACCCTAGGGCCCCACAACTACGGGGACTTTAACCCTTGATCAATAGGAGGGTTACCCATGATTACTTTACATGATGTTTTTACATTATTGAATCTCCCGATAGGAACATTGGGGCATGACATGACTCAAATACATTATAGACACTTCCCAAAATAAACATCGGGGTATAATACATAAGATATACAAGTGAATACATTCCGAAGTTACAAATACATCAACACCACAAAATATGGCAAGTCGGCCATCCCCTCCCTTTTCCTCCAAAACATAAACATACCTTATTTAAAAGAATCATCCACCATTAGGGGTGATGGTTAGAGAGCTCGTCTTGTGGAGTGGAGGTCACAGGTTCAAATCATGTTGGCCTTGCTAATTTATTGGAAATTGGTTGAATGAACAACTGGGTGCTTCTATAAGGAGACACTCTATTGGTCCATTTGTGTGCCATGCAATACCACATCACCATCTAAGTATCACATTTAATTTAATGATTGGAGCATGTCACTTGAGATGCCAATAAGATGCCATGTATGCTAACAAAGTGCCACATCATTTTCCAACTCAGATGCACAGTCACCTCAACTTGCCACATGGAACCATGCCATTCGGCTAAATCACTGGTCACTAGTCCATATACCACCACATCATCAATTATGGCTCACACCTACCACGTCATCTTTATAATTGGTTTTTCATGTGGTAGTCTATGGGCCCACTTGCAACCTTCTTTTTGTTGTTCCTTACAAACTTCAGACTTTAATAAATTTTGCATACAACCTCTGTTTGACGCACTATTTGTGTTGTTTGAAATATCCTGACAAGCTCTTTGATTTGATGGTGTTATTTCTATGATGTGGAGACTTTGTATTTTTGGGTCGTCTAATATCCACTTGGATCATTCCTCCCCACTAGGAAGGCATTTTCTCGCAAAAATATACTTACTGGTATGGTGAGCAGTGACCCAGGGAAAATTTTAAGGATCCATACTTATTTACAAGTGTATAAACCTTGGTGAATCTTACTAATTCTTAAAATGTCAACTATAAAATATTTGGCAATATTTTTCTAAAAATATTTCAATTTCTAAGGATTTTATATAGTTTATGTAATAATTTGGCAATTTTTAAAGTGCAAAAATTTACCCCGTCAAAGCTGAGAAAACAGGGCTTCAAAACATACTAATTTGTGAATAAGTTTTTGGAAAAAAACATGGAAAAATAGCCCACAGGCTAAATTTTTCCCCTAAAATATTCCTTGCTGAGCACTTTTGCTTTCATTATTTTTCTAAGAAGGCTTTGATTTATTCTGACTTAGTGGGCTTGTGATTGACACTTGGTTCTCTTCGTGGTCTTTAACTAACTTCTCCTTCTGCTTTAGCATATATGATGATGAAGCTTCAAGGAAACCACCCTGGTTTCCTGGTGCATTTTGGGGATCCTCTAACAACTGAAAAAAGGTGTAGGAATCAATATCTTCAAAATCAAAACTATAACTCATGATATACTTGCCATGTCCCCAAGTTGTCCTCTACTTGGGTGAAATTTTAGTTTCCTTTATAGTGGATAATTCTCCCACTTGTTCCTACACCACCAATTAGAAGAGAAGCCTCAATGCTCCAAGAAAATCATTTCAAGCACTGCAATATCAACTTGAATGTAGTGGTCGTTTTCCTTCAACTATTGGAACCTTGCATGCTTCAAACCTTTTCACATGACGTCCATAATCTGTAGCACTTGTCATATTGCTCTGATACCAACTTGATCCAAACATGGTGAGTAGCTTCTCACATAAAATTCTAGATAAGGATCATTATTATGACGTCTTAGTGCATGTGAACATATGCATCTCATAAATTATGCATCATAAAATAAACCATAAAAACACAAGACATTCAAGCATATAATGAAGACAAGATGATAACTTTGTTCACTAGGACCTCTCTAGATACATCTCTGGGCCTATTGAAAATAGAGTGACTCATCCATTAACCTGATGTCAAAATAAATTAAAGGATATCACATGGATTCACCTGCAGAATTTTCACCAACTAATCCCCTTCTTATCTTACATAGCAATTTCCTCTGAAAGGCCACAACCTCATCCAAGTCCTTCAGTAAATTTAATTTGGAGTGAGAGTGTCTAAGGCCAACACTTGCACCAGTGCACGAGCTATAATTGATCCTCTCGTGGTTACACAATCCGCAAAATAAAAATTGATTCATGACGTAGCCATCATGCTCTCTCAACAAATTCATTCCACGAGTGTTGAGCCTCGAGAAAAACCACACTCTTCCAAACATGATCAAAGTATAAGGCATGGCCTCCAAAACAACATGGATTCAAAATGTAGTTTCTCTCTCAAATAAAGCCTCCAAAAATAATGAATCTAACATTACTCGTGAATTCTTCTTAATGGAATCTCAAAAATGGAGTCTCCTCATGTAGCCTCTCTCACAAATGCAACTCAAAGTTGTTCTCTCACAAGCTCTCCATTAGAATTCCATTCTAAGACCCAATTCTCCTTACAATGCAAATGCTTGGGATTATATAGCTTGAGTTCTTCTTCTTTGGCCATAACTATGTGAACCTAAACATAACCTCTTAGTTAAAATAGTTAGAACTTGTTTTCCCATATAGAAAATTGTTAAGTCAAATGTTCCATAATTAAGGATTCACATGTGGTTACTCCCCTCAATTTGGAATTACAACCAATTGCCATGTGAACAACATTCCAAATTTATGCCATATGCATAGGCCATATGGTTATGGCCCAACATATTATGGTTAAAACCTCATCCCACAATTCGTGGTGACCATGCCAAACTATATGCCAAAACATGTGAATAATTCAGCATGCCATTGCTAATGGTATTGCCAAAGACTGTTGGTACTTGTGTCACATGCCCCCCCTTCTTGGGCATAATTTCAAATAATATGGTGGATCCAAATTTTTTTGGAGAGATCATTCCCAAATTTGTAGCTTATACAACAATACCCATGGGCGAAACAAAAAGGCCCATTCATTGGACTTCCATCATTAAAAATAGGCATATTAAACAACCCCATATTACATAAAAATCCAATCCATATGTAACATGGAATTGACCATATTATATGGTTATAATCATGGGTAAATATATAAAAACAACAAATAGAAAACCACTTTTAAAACATATCGAAAGTTTTAATTAGGAACATGCTAAATATGTGGGGTGCGCTCCAATGGTGGAAGACGGTGCCAAATTTGAGTGGGGAGGGGGCTTGATCATCCACCAAATGTGGTGGGGTGGGTCGGTTGCCCCACCTTCTCCCCCAAAACACAAACGTACACTTGTGGAGTGGAGGTCATGGGTTCAAATCCTTCCATCCTTACTAATTTCCTTACTAATGTTTTGGAAATTGGTTAAACCAAATATGATCAACTAGGTGTTGCCACATGGTAGGATTAGATTGGTCCATTTGTGGGCCACATGATTCCACATCACCAACCAAGTGCCATATGTCATTCATCGATTGAACCATGTCACCTAAGATGCAGTAATGTTTTGGAAATTGGTTAAACCAAATATCACCAACTAGGTGCTGCCACATGGCAGGATCAGATTGTTCCACTTGTGTGCCACATAATTCCACATCACCAACAAAGTGCCATATGTCATTCATCGATTGAACCATGTCACCTAAGATGCACTAATATTTTGAAATTGGTTAAACCAAATATGACCAACTAGGTGCTGCCACGTGGCAGGATCAGATTGGTCCACTTGTGTGCCACATAATTCCACATCACCAACCAAGTGCCATATGGCATTCATAGATTGAACCATGTCACCTGAGATGCACTAATGTTTTGGAAATTGGTTAAACCAAAGATGACCAACTAGGTGCTGCCACATGGCAGGATCATATTGGTCCACTTGTGTGCCACATAATTCCACATCACTAACCAAGTGCCATATGTCATTCATCGATTGAACCATGTCACCTGAGATGCAAACTAGATGCCACAAACACTAACATAGTGCCACATCCCCTGCCAACTCAGATGCATAGTGACCTCAACCTACAACATGGTACCATTCCATTCGTCCATGTCATTGTTGACTAGTACTCTATATGCTGCCACATCATCAATTATGGGTCCCACCTACCACATCAACTTGTTGACTAGGTTGTGGCATGGCAGCCTATGGGCCCACTTTCTACCTTCTTTTTGTTGTTTCCTTCAAAATTTCATATTGCAATAACTTTTGCATATGACCTTAATTTGACACATTGTTTTCACCATTGGAAATCTCTTAACAAGCTCTTCAATCTAGTGCTATTCTTTCTACAATGTGGAGACTTTAAATTTTTGAGTGTTCTAAGATCCTCCTAGATCAATGAAACATGTGTTTTTTTATGTACAAGGCACAGGGACGGTGAGTTTCTAGAAACATATTTTGATAACTATGGTGAACAGTATTAAATATATGGAACTTGTCATTATTCATCATCATGTGCTTTCTAGTCTGCTCATGCGAGCCTTGGAACTTGTCTCCATCCCATTGATCGTATATCTATGTTGTCCTATAGTCACCTTAATGCTTGGGGTAGGAAATTCTACCACCTCCCCCTCCACTCACAAGTTGCCTCACCATGACTCCTACCTTCTTCGTAGTGAAAGTTTGCATTTAAGTTTTTAGAGAGAGCATATTGTACATTACATGCTTCACTATTTGTTTTGGGTGAACAATCCTAGGTGCAGGTGAATTATGATAATTTCTAATGGAGCTAGGGTATGGTAGAATACATCACGCCCTTTGTTATTTCTATGAATATTATATAAATCAGGGGCATTTATAAGTATAATATCTCTATTGTGTTAATAAGTATATTCCATCTCTGTTGTGTTTTTCATATCCGAAAATTTGCACATTGCATAATGAAAACTGCACTTTTCATTTCAAATTTCACATTATTTTAACTAAAATTTGCACTTTTTGAATTGAAATTTACACTTTCATAATAAAGAAGTGTACTTTTGGAATAAAAAGTGCAATTTTACGGTTCATAAATAGTGAGATAACACACCATTGGAATAAAAAAACACGCTTTTCAAACCCATTATTTCTACTTTACAAAGGTTGATATTAACACTTTGAAATGTTAAATACACACTTTTTAAGTCCATATTTTTCGCAAAAAAATCCAAGCTTAATGAAATAGGCATTTTAAGAAGGTTTGTATTGTAACAAAGATTTTGAAACTTAGATCTGATATGGGTGTACACATTGCAATTGAAGAGAATGTGATTATCATCCTAAATGGTCATAGTCTCACGAAGATGAAAAATCCTTTCACTTCATTATATTTTAAGAATTATCCAACACCATGTTTCACTATGGATCTCATGAGAGTTCATTCTTATATTGTTTATATCAATTTTATTATTTATACCAGTTAAAATAAAGAGATACTTTTGATCTTCTAGATTGGGGTTAATGACCTCTTTATAATATCTAAATTTTCTTTTAACCTCTATTTTTTTATTGCACCACAAATTCTCTTTAAACTTAGATGTAGTAATATTTTTAATATTTTTGGTATTTTGAAAAGTGACATTTTTGTGAATTCCCAAATGGTTTAACCAAGTGAGAACATCTTTATGGCAACCCCACTTGAGCCATAGGGGTTTTCACAAGATTTGAAAGCAATTTTAGGATTCCTTTGTTCTTCCATGTTATTTATCTTGTGTTTGTACATTAAGTACCTAGTTATATCCATGTTCTCGATGGGGAAAAGCCCCACATCAATGACGAGAATAGGATAGGTTGTATTGATTTTATTTTTGAGGTTATAAGTTATAAAATGATTCTCGATTTGCTCAATTTCTCTCCAAGGCTCTCTAGATATGTTGCAACCCTAAAATTCACACTGGTACAAGATAACAAGGGTGAAAAGGGTTTCAAAGAGGAGCTTATTTTTATCCCACATCATAAGGTTTGTTGATTTACAATTGTTTTCAAGACCAAAATAAGATTTCCACCCTCCAATAATTCTTTTTTTCCAATGTTATAGTTCCAGTTGAGATTGTGATGGATGTCAATACCAAGAAATTTGTATAAAGTCACTTCCTCCCAGTTACTATTGTCATCAATGAAATTAGTGTTAATGACCCCCTTGGATTTGATAATCAAAACTTGTCTTTTGTCGATGTTAACAGTCATACCCATATTACAACATAAATGTTTGTGAATATTTAGTTGCTTTTTAAGATCAAATGGACACATTTCCATAAGAAATATATCATTAGCATATAGAAGAAGGATGATGACCATTCCTACTAATTTTGTGCCAATCCAACCTGCTTCTTCTAACCAACCTTCTAGCTTATCAATGCATATGACAACAAGGGTGGGGGAGAGAAGGAAACCTTGCTTACCTCCAATATTACATTTAATATATTTAGACCAACCCTCAGTGTTCTCAAACTTGGCAATGGCATTCTCATATAACTTTATCGCAACAGCTCTCAACTTGAAAGAAACCTTTAGTTATTTTCATATATTCTACATATTATTTCTAGGCACTGGGTCAAAAGATTTTCTACAGTCCACAAAGCAATAAAATAAATTGCATTTATTATTATGACACTCCTCTACAATGATCTTGAGTGTAACAAGGTGGTCCATGGTTGAATCATGCTTCCTAAAATCCACCTGGATTTTAGCTCATTTACTTTCACATTCTAGCCATATGTTAATATTCTATTTCAAAATAATACCATACAACATATATAAGAGGGGGATAATCATAATGATTCAATAAATAGAGGCGTTAACTTTATCTTCTTTCTTAAAAATAGGAAGAATGAGGCTCCAAGTCCATGATTTAGGGAAACACTATTTGACCACTTGATTGAAGAGCTTATAGATGTGAGCAATGAGGAAAATCCCTCCAATTTTTAATAGTTATCCTTGGTAGGCTTCAATGTCCTTATCTTTTCCATTTGCTAGACGTTTAACCCCAAATTCTACGTTATCTAAAGAAAAAACTTCACCCATTGTAAGGATGGTTTGAATGTTCTCCATGACATCAAGGGACGCATAAAGCTTCTTAAGATAGGAATTTCAGTCCTTCAAACCAATCCTATCATTTTCTTTAGTTTTATGAGTTAGAATTTGCCTCCAAAATATTCTAGGAGTCATCTTAGAGAAGTCTAAAAGCTTCTACTTTTGTTTATATAGTACATTTTTTTATTTTTAATTAGGGATTTGTACCTCTTTATCTTGTCAGTTTTTATGGACTCGTCAATAGATTCATTAATTTATCTTCTTGGATTTTTACAATCTTTATCATACCAAGGGTTGGTTCTACTCTCTCTTTTTTTCCGATACCTCAATAGAGAAATTGTTAATGGAAGATGAGAGGGTTGTACTAAAATTATGATAGAGGTCTTCTACATTGTCCTTACTTGATAGAGGAAAGAATTCCTTTTTAAATCATTTAGAAAAATATTATCCTTATTTCTATCGAAGATCAAGTGCTTTTGGCCACGAGAATTACCTTCTATGGGATCACTATGCATGGTAAAATTAACAATTACAATTAAAGGTCTATGATCCAAGTCGGGCCTATGGTTGTTTAAGATGTCAAAATTTATTATTTTGTATAAGTAAAGGGATATCCGACATTACATAATCTACCACACTATTGGCAAGCTCGTGGATGCAAGCTATCAAACTAAAATTTTATTTTTCTCATACCAATTTATTTATTAAATTAAAAAAAAATCATTTAGTTAATTTATACAACATTTATTCTAAAATATTTATATAAAAAAATTTATTAAATTAAAAAAAAAAATCATTTCGTTAATTTGTATAATATTGTCAATTCTTTCTAGCTCATTCGGTTAAGGTGTGGGTCTCATTAGCAAGGCGATCCAGGTTCAAATTCTCTTAGGGATGAGGTAGTTGGGAGGAGACACCCAAAATCCAGCGAGTTAAGGGTTGGTGTGGCCCAAGTCGAATACGATTCTTAAATGCCGTCGGATTATAGTTTCTTAGATCAAATGTCACTCTCGTAAGCCAAAGAGATTTTAGCAAAAAAGAAAAATTATACAATACTTTATTTTAAAAATAAAAATAAAAAGAATAAAAAAAATATATGTAATATATATATTACTCTTTTCTAAAAATAAAAAAGTATTATGTGTTTTTAAACATATGAAATTCATAATTAAAAACTAAAAAGTAGTTTGTATTTTTAAATATAAAAAATTCATAATTAAAAAGTAAATATAATAAGAATTAAAAACAAAATTTATGACTTTCAATCCTCAAATCCTTGAATATCAAGCCTAATTGGTCTTAGATAAACATGTCAAAATTATAATTAAAATCTAAATAGACGAAATATTAAAAACTAAATGTCTAGCCTTTAACCTTCGAATCCTCTACCATCCTGCCTAACACGTAACCGGTGTCGAAAAACATGTAAATTTCCCTCAAATTAATATTGATAGAAAACATATATAAAATCATGGCGAAATTCGTTATATTATTATAGATAGAAAAAATGTATAAAATCATGGAGGAATTCATTCTTAAATATTCCAATTCCACTTGCAAAAAAACACTCACTTTTCTTTAAAATATTTGCCCAATACAATAACATTTCTCCAAAACCATAATAAAATATAATGATATGGCTCGCGTTTTAGTGGAAGACACTTCACGTGTTGGTGGAGATTAACATTAAAACAAGTGGACTAACCAACAAAGTTGTTTAGTCCCTGCCTCTTAAGAAGAGATTGAAAATATATCGCAATAGGATAATTTTGCTATAAAAATATATGATAAAACAAATATAATTACAATTTGAAAGAAATTAAAACAAAAATAAATTAAAAAATGTCCATTTAAATA
>LPNX010446217.1:6557-32583 GCA_001517045.1 Pseudotsuga menziesii
GATCAGGCTAGGAGTATCACCAAATTCATATACAACCATGCTTGGGTTCTTAGCTTCATGAGGAGATGCATGAGAAACAGGGAATTGTTGCGCCCTGGAATCACACGATTTGCCACCAACTTCATTTCTCTTCAGTCTTTGCTTCGAGTTCAGTTTGAGCTGAAGCAAATGTTTGTTTGTGATGAGTGGCGAGATTGCACATATAGAAGGAGAGAGGATGGGAAAGCCATCGCTAGATTGGTTTACATCGACTCCTTTTGGGAAGGAGTGGAGGAAGTGTGCTCAATCAGTGAACCTTTGGTAAAGGTTTTGAGATTAGTTGACAGTGACAAGCCCGCTATGGGCTATTTGTACGAGGCCATGGATAAGGCCAAAGAGTCTATTCGGTCTTATTATGTCGGGAAGGGTACCCCTGGACACAATAGACACATGATGCTATGGGAGTTGATTGATACACGATGGATTGGGATGCTCCATCGACCTATTCATGTAGCTGCACTTTTCCTCAACCCTGCCTTTTCATACCAGTGTAAGTTTGATTTTGATGAAGAGGTTTTGGAGGGGCTTATCGAATGTATGAATAGGATGGTACCTAATTTTGAGACTCGGGAGAGTATTACTCGTGAGATGGAGATGTATTGAGAGGCTATTGGACTATTTGGCTATGCCGATGCTATTTGTGCAAGGAACAATTTGACTCCAAGTAAGTGATTGCAAATTAGAATTTATTTGTATTTTGAACTTCAAATTCTTAAATTTTAATTGTGTTTTATGATTTATCATTTTATTTGAAATTTGAATTATTTAATCCGATTCTCTTTCTTTCTTGTTTATTGTAGGTGTTTGGTGGAGGACATATGGTGCAAGGGCACCAAATTTAAAAAAATTTGCCATCCGAGTCCTCAGCCAAACCTGTAGCTCTTCTGGATGTGAGCGTAATTGGAGTGTCTTTGATAAAATACACTCAAAGAAACGCACCAAGTAAGTACTAAGAACTTTATCAAAGTAATTAAATTCATTGTAATTTAAGATCCTGTTTCATATTGGTTTCCTCTGGCATCAAGACTCATTAAATCTTTTTATCACCCTCTTACAGGTTGGATTTCCCACGCCTGAATGACTTGGTGTATGTCCACTACAATCTTCGACTGTGGATGAAGCAGGTGGAGAAATCACCCAATGTGGATGCCATTTGCTTGGACAATATTGATGTATTGTCCAAGTGGAGGGTGGAGGTTGAGTTACCTATCATGGAGGAGGAACCTGCATGGTTAGATGAGGAGCAGTAGCAGCAGGAGGATGAGGAGGAGCAAGAGGAGGAACAGGAGGAGGAGGCAGACTGCTTTGACCCAGAGGACTTCATGGAGGGTGATGTGGCTTCATCAGCACCACCTTCTACAGTGGTCGATGCATCTACTCCCTTATTGGCACCGAGTCCCTCATTGGCACCTAGTCCCTCATTGGCACCTAGTAGTACAGGGCTAGGACCTTCTACTGTCAGGGGCAGGTCTGGCAAACAACCCATTATCTTTTCTCGTAAAAGGGGAAGAGGGCATTGATTTATATTTTAGAGACAGATAGTTAGCTACTAGTTTTGTGATGTCATTTTGTAATATCATATATGTATTGGACCATTGATTTCCCACTTTTGAGTACTGTTGGACAACTATATTCAGACTTTCAGTATCGACTTTTATGTCTCATATTATATTTGGCATGCCTACATGATATCTATTAGTGTTTTTTCTATATTTATGTGTCAATGTATTTATTTGATGTCATTGTTGCTTTATATGCTTAAAATTATGAAAAAAATGAATATATTTTGTGTTTCTAAATATTTGTCGCGGTTTGCCGATTTTTCCCGATTTTTTTCGCCGATGTTGCCCAGAAGATGTTTTCTGGACCCTTGCCGATTTTTTGTCGATGCAAATGTTTTCTTCTATGGTCAAATCTATTTTCCAATTTACTTTAGTAATAAAGTGAGTCTTATATTTAACTGTTGCATCTAATAAAGTGTATTTTTATACATAGTGATTTAGACTAATCTCAACCTTACATCTCACTATGATATTAGGGTTTCAACTCAAGTATAAAGGCAAGTCAAGGTAGAGGATTAAGACACATTCATTTCATTCAAAGACAAGTTTTGTTGGGAGGTGATTTTATTCATTTGTGGAGTAGAGTTAGAGTGCTAGAGAGGAGCCAAAGTTGGGAAACAGGCAGAAAGCAATGAGTAGCTCTGTACATTAAATTCTGTATAGTCATACAAATTCCATATGGACAGATTCGAAAAGTTGTGTGGATCCATACAATCGTATCGACAAATCTATACAATCGTATAGAACACATTGTACAATGGTAACAGACAACAGGTTACAACAGGGCTTACAACAAACAGGGCTTACAACAGGCAACATACAATAGGTTGTTTTCTTGTTTTTTGATAGGCAGGTTTTGCTCAGGCATGTAGATTTTTTTTTGGGGTGTATCGTATAGTTAGTAGTTTGACAATTGTGGAGGTTTCCTTATAAGCTTTGAATTGTTGATGAAAAGATGATTTGGAGTAAATTATCTGTGTATTGTGTTTATGCTTCCATTGTTTACTTTCTAGCCATATGTGTGGTTACTGCTATATGAAAGAATTAATTTCTACAATTGAAGAACAATTGTGTTTAGTTGAGAACATAAAGACAATAGTCTCCTAGGATTTGGAATTTTCACATGCTATCATAGCTTCTCATATTGAGAGGATTTGAAGAGTTGACGCCAGTAGATCAATTGTTGGAAACGACTATTAGAACCAATTGCCATGAACCAAGACAAACAATTAGAGGTTTTCAGAGGCAGTGCTTATAAATTTTAGAGTTTGTGTGTGCTACTGCTCAAATTAGCACCTCTTTGCAAGTCAAAGCCTTGTAGGTCTTGTTCTTTGATGGTAAGCTAGGGAGAGAGTCAGACCCAATGTCATCACAATCTAACCTCTCAACACTTCGGGTAACTCCAATACCCAGTGGGAGATCCAAATCAATGAAAGATACTTATTACTTGCAACCACCAACAAACCATAAATACCTTCCACAAAACCTTAATAGCTTTGATCAATGCCTTATCGTAGTCAAACAATATAAAAAAATCAGGACACTAGAATCATATATAAATGGAGTTATTCACCTTATCACAAATTCCAAATAACATCATGTCTTTCAACGCAATTTCACATCTCCCAAGGCAATGCCACACTTCCCAAGGTAGCCACTCCAAAAAGGTGCACCCTCAAGGAAAAAATGACAATTGGACTAGGGTGAAGTTGTAGGACAAGCCAAAAATACCACACTCTCTCTAATTCATCAATTACGAGGGTTTCACGTATCCTAATGCACTTCCTCAGAAGAGGACACCCTCTAGGGTTTGTGAATAAAATCCTACGACGAAATTTTAAGGTGGACCAAAAATACCAATTCATGTCTATTTTTGGATTTTTTGAATTTATTTATATTTCTAGTGTTTTTCTAGTAGTAAAATATTTTTATGCATAAAATAAAACATGTAAAATTTGATAAAAATATGATTCCTAGATAGGTTATTAGATTATCGTCTCAAACCTTAGAGCCTATGAGAGAACGAGCCTAACATCACTCTTCTTAAGATGGCGTTCAATACTTGCAATTAGGGCTAAGCTAGCAACCTAAAAAATTAGGTAGTGAATCCCTAATTAGGGAAAATAGAGAAGCCCAAGGCCCAATAAAACAAGGAGCTCCTTGGTAGGAAGGTCTCCTCAAGCAAGTTGATAAAATGCAAGCAAACAAACCCTAACTCAGTCCAAATCACTTCAAAAGCAACGTTAAACTAGGGTTAGGAGATACCAACATTAATCAAGAATGAACAAGATAGTGCATCTTAGGTCATCATCATCATAAGAGAAGCGTGTATTATTATATCCACGAAAGCCATCTTTCTTTTATTGAAATACCTTCAAACCTCTCATCTTTATAAGATCTATCTCTATGGGTGAAGGATAAAGAAAGGTTCAGCAAACCGTCATCACCAAAAGGACAAGGAGAAGCATCCACCACACCTTCATCAACCATATCTTCATTATCATTCTTAGTTGGAAGCGATTCTTCGACAAAGACCTGTTCATATTGCTTGGAACTTGTATGAAAATCCGATTTGGCTTGATTTAGAGTGACCTCTTCTTCTTTTTTGATCGGTAGGAAAGGTTTGCGGATTTCTTCTAAATTTTTTGATGATAGCATTGCTAGGCCTTGAAGAATCGTTGATCAAAGAATCGAGGAACTACCAATAATCATCATCTTTAAGAATCCTTCCATCTTCTAAGAAGCCCAAGACATCATAAGAATATTTGAAATGAGGGTAAAGACAACTCACCATTTTCTTGCGTTTTTCTCTTTCTTCAATTAGGCCTTCTTTATCTTCATTTTTCTAAGCCTCATCATCTTCGTCTTCAGGAGTGCCTTCTCCTTCGGATATAAGGCTTAGAACGTCATCGACAAGATTTTGATCAACGGTTTCTTCAAGCAAGCTTTCCAAGGCTTGATCTTCATCATAGATTTCTTCGACGAGGTCTGCTTCATGCTCTTTTAGGTTTGGGACAATCTGATAATCTTTGCTATGTTTTTCTTTAGTATCTTACTCAAGGGATTAGTCTTTGCTGCGGGGGAGTGTTCCTCCTCTCCCCCTCACTCCCGCTCTTAAAGCTCGCTCCCGAGGTGCTCTCTACCTATCTTATACTAAAAGCTCCTATACTAGGTTGATCATTTGATAACAATGTTATGGTACCTCCCTTCTTTACCAAGATCCTATAAAAGCTGTTATGGTTGATCATTTGATGGCAATGTTATAAGTTATAACTACTAGATTGATGTCATATGGTTTAATCCATGTTTTCTATAGCTAATTCAACATCCTACATGTTTTTTAATTATAACACCATCAAAAATTTGTTCGACATGTGCTTCTAGACATGCAGCCTCGATTTCCAAACGAGCAGCTACATTCTCAGCATTTCTCCTTATCAATTGCCCTGCACCAGCAATGCCTTGACCAACTCCATGGTGAAGAACTCCATTGTGAAGAACTCCATCGCCCAAGTTCTAGCATTGAGTTGCTTCTCTTTTTCTTTCATCCTACAAAATTAATTTTTTCTGGTTACTAGTTACTTTCAACAGTGTTAATCAATTTAGTGCATACAAAATATCATAAGCTAATTTGATTTGCATATGCATTTATAATTTATATATGATTTTAAAAGGCTCATTTTTCATAGATCTAGCTCCAAACAAGTACTTGTTTTAATTCAAAATTTTATGTTTTAAAAAGTACTCGAGTAGTATGTCGTTTTTTTTAATGTTTTAATTGATCAATCTAGCATATTTGGCATAACTTTGTTGGCTGTTTTGCAGCGTTTGATGAATAGGTAGAGAGGCACTCTAGCGAAATTTTTCAAATTCAAGCCATTCGGGAGCCATTCTTCTTTCTACCTTTTCTTCAGGGTCTTTTAAAGCCTCATAATTTGTAAACTTGTGTCTCCTAATCTATAAAGGAACACAAGTATTTAAACTTCATTGTAAGAACCATCAATAAAAGAGAGGCAAGTGGGCAGTCAAGCGCCCACACCGCATTTTCTTTGTGGTTTGATGTCTTTTAGAGTAGCTGCTTTCTTTTTCTTAGTTAAGATTTCTTTTTTGTTTCTTCCTTCTCTTAAAATTAACAAATCCGTTTGTGTTCCTGGAGTACCTGAAAGGGGAAACAAGAGTATTGGTACTGTGATTTTTAAACAACTACACGTTTGATATAAAATTCTTAAAAATTAACAAGGATCTCATCCTCGTATGCTCTACACCGCTGCAACTTTGTTTAACTAGTTGGCTGTGTTAGAGAAGGATTTGACTGACTAGTAATTTGTCTCATCTTCCAATTAATCCTTGTTGTCGCCTTTCACACACCTGGGGGGTTCGCGTGGCATAAATCTTCAAGCCATTGGGTGTGTCCTTGGGGGCAAGTCTCGAGTTGAGATACTGTCACTCAACACTCAACTCCTCAGTCTAGGCCAACTCGTAGCGAAGCCAAGGGGGGTGGTTCCTATAAAAGAATCTAAGAATTTAAGCTACGAAACAAATGATGAAATTAGTCTAAGAGTTTGAAATGAATTATTGAGACAAGACTTGCACGAAATTTAGGTAACCTCAACATGATACAATAATATATTCCATCAACAAAATATTCACTTAAATAAAAGTATGATCATTGCAAGTAGACCAGTGCCAATGGAGTTGAATAATGTTGTAAGGGAAATGTTGTGCAAGTGTATCTTGGTCAATTTTAGTTATTATGGATGAAATGATTAAGGAAAAAGGGGATTCTCGATATACCGTGAGGTACAAGGAATGTGTATGGATTTTGATAGAAGCAACTCCTTGCAAGCAGATGTGGGCTAGATGGAGTCACGGGGGTGTGTCCAACACTACACCAAATGGGGGTGTAGGCTGATGGGACACACCAAAAGAGGGTGTAGCCTGACGGGGCCTCGCGGTCACTTTCTAGTTGTTCCTGCCTTGTTCAAAGAATTTGCCCACAAATGACAAACTTTGTGTATGCTGGATTTCCATATGTTTTCAAGGGATTAATTTTATTAATGGTGAGTTTTTTATCAGATGTTAAACTTATTTGAATGCAACAAACCCCGTTTCTGGTTTTTCCAAAGCTCAGGCAAGCCTGTGATGGGTAGAGCATACGCGGAGGTTTGTGCGAAATGTTTGTACCAGTTTAAGATTGAGAAAGCTAAAAAAGGTAAAATGTGAAACTAATTACTACAACCAAGAGTCTCTTTTTGGTCCAGTACTCGGGCAAGCCCTTGTCTGTGAACCGTACTCGGGAAAGCAAGGCTGGGTTAGTATTCCTTACTTTACAAAAATAAACCCTTGAAAGAAAAAAGCTAGACAAACCAAAGCAAAAAGGAAACTAATCTAAAGCAATAATGATACAGAAAGAACAAAAAAGCAAACCGTCAAGGAGATGTCACGAATCCTCCTAGGGAGGAAGGGGTGCGAGCGCTTGGAAAGTCCACTTGCTTTTCTTCTTATTATTATATTACAAGTGAAATTGGTGGTTTCCTTTGGTCCTTATAGATCTGGATCCAAAGGCTTACAGGTTTTAGAAAGGAAGAAGGAAGAAGAATGTTGCTCCGAGAGGGCTTGGATGGCCTAGATTTTTAATTTTTCGGCAACACTTCCCCTTGTCATTGCGCAAAAAATGTAAAATCAACCACCTAAAATGCACCAAATGTGCCAAATCAATCGTTAAAAGCATAAAACATTAAGTACTTTAAATGATAAATAATAAGCCTAAGTACTTAATCAGTCTAGATCTACTCAAAATACAACTTTCAATGTACTTAATTTACTTAAATAAATCAACCTTTGAATTTTCTTTAAAAAAAAACTAATTTACTTAAGCATATACAAAAAAACCGGAAAAGTGGAAGTTTAATTATAAAAGTGAAGGAAAGAAGGGAGAAGGAAATGCTCAAGCTAAATGCCCAGATCTAAGGAAACCAGCGGTGGGAAGCGGAGGGACTATGTTTGTCTTGAAAGTGCTTGAAGAATGGTAGATTCAACCAAGATCATCCACTCCAATCAAGCTAGGAAACCTTCATCACTAACAATACTTACAAAAAAGGGATCAAATCTGGTATTTCAACAAATGAAGATTGAGAGAGCATAAATACAACGCAGTATAGTCTGCTACTCCTAGATTTTTACAAGCAGAGAATAGTAAATGAAATCAAACTAGAATCATTTACCCTATATGCTAACAACAATCTTAAGGTCAGATAGATCACCACAATAAGCAAAACAACAAGCAACAATACAGTTACCTCATATGCTAGTTAAAATATTCATCCACACACTAATGCAGCACACCATGGACCTCCAAAGTCTTTCTAATAATAAAAAAAGAGTTACAGTACAAAGCTTCATAGCTTGGGAAGAACCTTTGGTCCTTTGACCATGAGAAAATGAGAGCAAAGCTCTCACTTAAATAGGAAAATTGAGGGTAAACCCCAAGGATGGCAAATTTTCCAAGTGTTGTTGCTTTTTGAGATGATTGGGGGTGAACTAGAGTGAACTACAGGTGGTAGGTGCCACCTCTTACAAGGTAGGTCACCCCCGCCTCTTTCTGTGACACATAAACAACAAGAGGTGAGCTTTTTCATGGATAAATGTGCCCCTTTAAGGAGAAATTCGCCCCCTCATGGATTTGATTGGAATTGGCTTGATTTGATCTTGATTTGGTCTCCAATTAGCCTCAACATCATCCTTAGTTGAACTGGAACATGTTTGGGACAAGTTCCCATTGATTTAGGGGTGTGTTTTTCCCAATGTCGCAAATATCGTGTCAGGGAATATGTTGCTGAGGTCCTGGAAATAAATTTATCAGAAATATCGACAAAAATAAATTTAGACCTGAAGATTTATGAAAATATCGGACAAATTGGCAACATGAAAAACTCGAGAGAAATCAGAAATATCGGGAGAAATCAGAAATATCGGGAGAAATCAGAGATATTTGCTACACTGGTTTTTCCTCAATATTTTCCCTTTTTCTAATTTTTAATTCACTATTTTGCTTTTTTGGAGATTTTTCACTTAACTAATAAATTAATCACTTAAAACATAGGAAAAGTGGGTTTTTGGGTATAGTGGGTGCTCTGAGTTGGAAAACGAGCACCCCCATGGAAAATTTGCCCCCCTAGCCACACTTTTTGACACTTTGAATTTTCCCATTTAAACTATTAAAAAACGACCTATGGGGGACTTAGTGCAATGTTCATATGACTCGAAAAAGTGACTAGCATGGTAATATACATAGACACCTAGACCTGTAATAACCTCCTAAGGCCTAACCACCAAGACGAGTCCTCCAGTGTTGGAGGTTGAGTGAAAAACTCGAAAACTATAAGTCGTTTGTGCAACAACCGATAATTAACAAGGGAAAAAACACTCTAGAGTATCGCATTGATAACTAAGTCTAAGTTGGCCAAGTCTTTTACAAAAAGTCATGATGCTCCGTAAACTTATTACAATTTACCTACAGGGTATGAACATGCCAAATTCTAAAAAGGGGCCAAAGTTGGCTCTAAAAAGTCTTTATGAACTTCTGAGCACTGATAATGAACAAGGAACTTGTTCACAACTTCAGCGGCTCACTGGAAATTCGCCTATGTGCTACTTAGTGGATAACAATCCCGAAGCAAACATCCGATGCTTTTCGATATTGTTAAGTCATGGGCAAAGTCTTCAAGTGAAGCGAGAACAACTAGAAAGTGATCATGGGGTCCTGTTAGGTTACATCCTTGTTGGTGTAGAGTTGAACACACCTCCACGACTCCATCTAGCCCACATTTCGCTATGAGAACCACTTCCAAGCAAGTCTAGACATATGCCTCGTATCCTTTGGGTATATCTGGAATTCCTTCTTCCCCTAATAATCTAGATCATTACCACATTAATAAAACCGATAAAAAATTAATGCACTCCCTAATCTACTCATTTAATAATTTTAAAACTGACCAACGAGACAATCACAATAATTTCTCGAGACATCACCAACAACCCCTTATATATGAGCACTGGTTTATTTTGCGTCAATCACACATTTACTTTCGGTATCTAAGTTAATTTATGTGTTAAATGGAAGGTTTATTTACATGTTGTTGATCTAAACTATTTGAAAAAGTCTTAGTTTCAGTATTTACATCATCTAAACTCCTAGAAAGCAGTTGTTTTTCCTTTTATAGATTAATAACTTTAGATTATTTTGATAGGGACCACCCCCTTTGTCTTCGCTAGGAGTAAGCCTAAACGGAGGAGTCAAGATTAAGTGATAGCACTTGACCCTTACTTGCCCCGAAGGTCGCACCCAGTGGCTTGAAGATTTCTGCCACGTGATCCGAGGTGCAAATTAAGCGACAACAACAAGGACTCAAACCCTAAAGTCTTGAAAGACCCTAAGGGTTCTAGGGCACACTTGACCAAGTAGGGGCTAGAAGTTAATTTGTTTAAGCCTTCGTGAGAAATTAGAAGAGGAGCTTTTAATCTTGCTTCTAAGTTAATCAAAGAGTAATCCTTCTTATTTATGATAATGTACCTTGAATTGGCACGTCTGGGCCATAAAGATCAAGAGAAGGGTCTAAGATGATTTGGTTAAGGGCTTATGGTAATGGAACCCCAATGAAGGTCCAAAATCCCACCAATGACGGACAAAGAACCCCAATGAAGGTCCAAGATCCCACTTGTAAAGGACCAAAAGGCCAAGATAAAAGTCAAGTTCTTTTATGAAGAGTTAAAAGTGCAAATAAAATATTAAAACCCTAATTAAGTGCATTTTACTATTTGTTTATTCCTAAGTCTATGGAAGTGACCCTTAAAGGTGAAATATAAATAGAGAGTGCTCTCATTTGAATTATACACATCTCATCTCTATCTCTAATCCAAAAAGACAAATTTGTTGGGGTTTATATGTTGGTTCTCTCTCTCTCTATTGTGACAGTTGCAAGTTATGAAGGTGGTCTTTTGAAGGTTCTCTCACCTGACCGAACTCTGCTCTAGCTTGCTCTTGCCTACTTGACGTTAGTTTAAGGTTTGATCTGCCTCACAGAACCTTGTCAAGGTCTTTTTCAGTTCACCGTAGTCCTGCTGGGGCACTTATTCAGCCATTCGAGCCCTATCTAGGGCATGTACCAGGCAGTGGTGGCAGAGATTAGGGTTTAGTAGCTTTGCTAGAGGCATACTCAAAACACCCGAGCTCATTTGGAGCCATGTTAGGGGTTGCTCCTGCCACTTTTGGCATCTGGTAGCTCCATATGGGCTTACACTAGACTTCTGTGGCACCTAGCAGCCTTATAAGGGCTCATACCAGTCACTCGAAGGAAATGACTGCCCTACTACAACCTTAACTCAGATCTCGGGGCTCTAAATTAGGGAGCTAAGTGTTTATTCCAGGCACCGAGGGTTCAGAGATCATCATTTAGTCAACGATAGCTCTTTTTGGTCAATGGAAGTCTCAAAAGGTCAACAATTTAGTCAATGCAATTTTTGTTCAATTGATTGTAGAAGTTAGGGCTTGGACAAATTGATTGGTGCAACAGTCTTCATTTACAGGCAACCTCTTCTCTTGGTAGCTCAGATCAATTACGGCAGGGTTTCATCTACAAGCTATATTTATCTTGTAAAGGGCTGCCACAAAATTTCATCTCTGTTTCTCATGGGATGATGTTATCATTGAAAGGGCTCTTTTCATGCTATAGTTTAGATCTAATATTAGATCTGCCTTGTCTTGATTCCCACGGTTGTATGTGTGTGGATGAAGGCACCATGTGATGGAGAGATAAAGGCACTAGCTCCTATAGATAGACTAGGGCTTTGTGATAGCCCTTGATGTGATCCAACATGGCAACACAACTACATGTCCTAAATGAAAAAGATAAATACTTGGTCTCTCTATTTCTGTATACCCTTATGTGTGAAAGGGTTTTGTTGTTCATGGTCATTTGATGTATACTTGTTCTTCTATCATGAATCTATCATAAGAAAGGTTGTTGAGGATTTTCCCTCTAAAGGGGAGAAGGTTTTCCCAAGGTAAATTCTGGTGTCTACTCTGCATGATTGTTGTGATGCGATGTGTTTATTCTTAGCTCTATCTTGTTTACTATTACATGTGGTTAATGTTATATTGCTCATACATATAGTTGATACTTTCATGTGTAATTATGCTAAAGATTTTTTTTTAAATTACTCTCATAATGACCAGTTTATGGAAGTAGCTAAAATTTCAACATAGGGACTAAACCATACAATGACAAAATAAGAATAAAAATGTGCAATTAGACTCCACCAAGTGCAAGGTGAGCCAAAAGGAGGAGGTTATGCCCCAATTAACCCCAAATAGATGCTTGTCTCTCAACACCCTCCTTTTTAACAACGAGGCTTCTTCTTTAAGGAATGGTGTCTTGGGTTTAGAGACCAGAAGGTGGGTTTTGCAGCAAAGCAATAGGTCTAGGTGGCCAAAATGTGGTGTGCTAAACTGGGTATGACAACCCTTACACGCGCAATCACCTTTACAAAGTAAAATATGAGTGTGGCCATGTATCTGAATGATTTGCCTCAAGGGCATTAGATACCCACCCAAATGGTAGTCAACAAAGCCACAAGGTTAGCACCCCTTAGAGGTGGAAACCAAGGGGACCTACCATGACCATATTGTTAGATTTTCATAAGATTATAGCAGTATATATTAATTGTATTTATCAATAGGATCACTAGAAGATAGACAAAGCACAGAACAATAACACGACAATAACACGAGTATTTTTATCCTGGGAAACCCAACAACCTTCATCTAGAGATGATGATTTTGAGAACAATGTACAATGAAGAAAGAGAAAATATGGAAATGCCTTCCAAAGATAGAAACCCTGAAAACAGTCTTCTTCTGCAGTATATGCAAACTTCTCTCTCTCCCAGAAAACTGCAAACTTCTCTTGTGCTGCCGTGTTGTTGTATGGAATAATGAGGAGGGGTGCCTCCTATTTATACAGATTTTCCACTAATAATTTAACTGGGCCGACTTCACTTGGGGGAGCAATATAATTTTATATTTTATTTTATTTCTTTTATTGCTGGTGTTTCACCCCAAGGTTTACATTGTTCTTTCTAGGGTTTGCATGAACGATTACAACAAGTTCAACTCCCAAAGGAGGACAATATACATAGCTTCTAAAGTTGCACAAACTCCAACACTCCTTCTCAACAAGGAAGGTATTCTTTGGTCTTCATCAACATCATGATCATCTTGGTTTCATTTGTACATCTATATTGTCTCCATCATTTCTAAACATATTGAAGGTTGTCTTTATGAATTTGTTTTATTCGGATGTCTGAGAGAAAATATTTTGCTACCTATCTGTCTCTATTGCTGATGGAATACTTCCATACCTGGCTAGAGATTCTAGATGAGCACATGTGCATGACCATCTACTACTTGTTTGTCTCATCTATCGATGGGGTACTCCCATACCTGGCTGAGAACCTGAACGAGTAGAGGTACCCGTGCAATCACACGACCATCTACTACCTATCCAACTCATCTGCCGATGGGATTTCTCCCATACCTGGCTGAGCACCTAAACGAGCACTAGGACGAGCAGAGGCACTTGTGTGAACCCGACCATCTACTACGTGTTCGTCTCATCTGTCGATGGGATTTCTCCCATACCTCACTGAGAACCTAGACGAGCCAAGGTACCTGGGCAAGGGTATAGTAAGTGTCTCTCAGTCATCTCTCTCGTTCTCTTCTACTCCAAGTCTTTTGCGAAAGTATTCAAATTTCACCCTGGGAAGAGGCTTGGTGAGAACATATGTAGTTTGGTCATCTGTCAGAATATATTGTAGCTTGACTGCACCTTTCTGCACCATATCATGTATGAAGTGATACTGAATCTCTATGTGCTTTGACTTGTCATGAAATACAGGATTCATTGACATTTGCACACAACTCTGGTTATCACAGTGAATCACCGTTGGCTCTGGAATCTGGCCAAATAATCCTGTAAGAAGTTAACGAAGCCAAACTGCTTCTTGGGCTGCTGAACTAGGGGAGCCATATACTCGGCTTCTGTAGTACTGAGAGCTACTGAGTTCTGCTTCCTACTGCGCCAGGAAATAACTGCAGAACCCAGACTGAAACAACATTCTAAAGTACACTTCCTATCAATTGAGCATCCGGCCCAATTTGATCTGTAAACCCTTGCAATTTCAAGTCACATTTTGCATCATATAGTAGACTATATCCCATAGTTCCACGTAAGTATTTGAGCACATGTTTTGCAGCAATCCACTGAATCTCCCTTTGTTCGCACATGAACTGACTGAGAGCATTCACAACAAAACAAATATCTGGTCTGGTGTTTGTCAGATACATCAAGGACCCAATCAACTGGCGATACATAGTGGGATCAATCAAATTTGAATCTGAAGCAGAATCCCTTAGCTTCTTCAAGTTTGCATCCATTGGAGTAGCTATGGACTTGCAGTCCAACATTCCGAATCTCTTCAGTATATCTATGGTGTATTTTCTTTGTCCTAGGAAAATATTTTTCTGCCTCTGCCATACTTCTAATTCCAAAAAGTAGTGCATTGATCCAAGATCCTTCATTTTGAACTCAGAGGCAAGTTTTTTCTTACACCATAAGATAAGTTTCTCATTTCCGGTAAGAAACAAGTCATCAACATATAGTACCAAAATCGATGGCTCTTCATTCACAACCTTGTAGTAAAGGTTGGGGTCTGCATCACTCTTGGTGAATCCTAGACTCACCAGGAATCCATCTATTTGTCCATACCAAGCACGAGGTGCTTGCTTGAGTCCATACAACTCCTTTTTCAGCTTGCATACGTGAGACTCCTTTCCATGGACAACAAACCCTTTTGGTTGTTCTATATATATTTCTTCCTCAATAATACCATTGAGAAAGGCAGTCTTGACCTCCATCTGATGCAACTTCCATCCCATTGCGGAAGCAATAGCAATGATCGATCTGATGGAAGTATATTGAGCCATAGGAGCAAATGTCTCATCAAAATCGACTCCCTCTTTTTGAGAGAACCCTCTGGCAACAAATTTGGCCTTGTATTTTTCAATGCTCCCATCTGCTCCATGTAGAGCTTCATGCTCCTCTGCATTCTGCAAAATCTGTTGTGCTCATCTGGGTCTTTTCTGGCTTACTGCCATATCTTGTGGGAACATCATTTGGTTCAACTGGATCAATGGGACTGATTGGTTTATTCATTTCTTCTGACACCCTCTTAATGTTTGGAGGGGAGATGATCTCATCTCTTCATCGTCATCGATTTCCATATCTGATCCTCTTCCTTTTTTGGATAGCCATTTCTTCTTCAAAGGTTACAACCCAACTGACTTCGATTTGCCTCAATCCTGGGATGTATATTCCCACGAATGTTCCCTTCTTGCCTGAAGGTTCTAACTTGGGCACATGAATGTAGACTGGAAAGTAATTATCCATCTTGGTGACGACCAGGTTCATCAAGGAAGTCGTCATTTGTGGAAGTGACTCCCTCTGTCTCTCAGAAGTCAGTTGAGTAAATCTTGTTGAAGCAGCAGATAAACCGACATTCATAGAAGCTTTCTGCTTCTGATCACCAAATCTCTACATGCGATCATTCTGGGTTTGAGAGTCATAATACATGCTTCTAGAAGCTTTCTGCTTCCGTTCCATCTGTAGATCAATGAGATCACTTGTCCTTGTAGATCATGGCATTCCCTACAAATCAAATCCTGTTAGATGGTTAGCGATATTTCATAATCAATGTATTAACAAAATAGTGTAAGCAACCTTTTAGTCAATGGTTCGACACAACGCACGTAAGGCCATTATCTGGATGCTTATGGTCTCCATTATAGCATACCATTAAGAGTGTGTACTACTCCAGTATGTTATAAAGGGGTCGTCATCCTAGATGGGTTATGCAGCATGACAAGCTATTTAACTACCTAAATTTAGAAATGTAGATCTGTGTAAAACATATTCAAAACAACCAGATCTAATCTACTAGAGCATGTAAAATCAAATACTTATCTTTTGTAGTTTTGTGGGTGGGCTCCCATTGTCAGAGTCTACTGATCTTCATATGCTTGATTGACGATTATCACAGTCTGGATCTTCATATCATTTAGAAGAAGAACTTTGAACGATCATCCTTCCTTGGTTCCTTGTGAGGAGGGTCTTCTTCTACATCAATAGTTGAAGCTTCATGCTTCCTTTTGATTGAACTTTGACAGCTACTGGCATAATGACTGTATTTCTTGCACCTGTAGCACTGTATTTGAGATAAATCCTTCTTCTTTTGTTTCTTTGGTCCTGGGGGAGGACTTGATCTCCTATCTTGGTGCTTGTGATTGAAGGACTTCCTTCCACTTCCCTTGCCTTTCTTGGCATGAGATATGAACGCTTGATTCTGCTCAGGTTGAGCGCCATGAAGTCTTTGGCATGCTGTGATTCTTGTTTCTTCTTGAGTGCATTTTGCCCATATCTTATCAAATTTGGGCAACCTGGTCAGACCACTTATAGTTTGGATGAACGACACCCAAGATGGTGGGAGACCATTTAAGGTGGTCATAACGAGATCCTTTTCTTCAAGATTGTCTCCACTGGACTTTAGCTTGTCTCGGAGTTCGGTGATCCTCATGAAATATGAGACAATATTCTCGGACTTCGTCATCTTCATATTCGACAGTTTATTCCTCAATGTGAGAGTCACATTGATACTACTGTGTTCAAACAACTTCTTTAAGGTTTTGAACGTCTTTCTCGCTGTCGTCTTTTCTGAGATTTGAGGAACCAAGTGGTCTCTAACTAAGTCCACCAAAATCCTTCTTGCTTTGGCATCATTCTTCCTCTAGCGAGGCTTGTCATCTTCAGCTTCTGGTTCTGGGACCTTTTCACTTACACACTGTAATAGGTCATTTTCTTCTAGTAGAAGAAGAACCCTAGACTTCTAGGGGATGAAGTTGGAAGCTCCTTCCAGACGATCTTCAACCTTCATGCCGATCATCTTGACTGTAGATCTGGATCTGAAACCCTAACAGAGACTAGGTCAAAATTGAAGGTTGGAGTTTTGGAAAACCGACTCCACAAATAAATGCGCCCTAGAGAGGCAAGTTGAGAAGTGGTAGAGTTGAGCCAAAACTGTGGAGGGATTATGTCAAAACTGAAACCCTAATTTCTGTTGCAGTTGTAGAATTAGGCCAAAATTGAATTATGTCTTCACCAAAAGATGTGCCCTCCTTAGAGCGAAATTCCCAAGGTCCTTTTTCTACTAAAAGGTTGAGTGAAGACCTTGAAAGATGAAACTCTAGTTTCGATAGGTTTCCGACAGAGTTCCGGCAATGGCTTCTTTTGGCACTGCTCTGATACCAAGCTAGATTTTCATAAGATTATAGCAGTATATTTTAATTGTATTTATCAATAGGATCACTAGAAGATAGACAAAACACAGAAACATTAACACGACAATAACACGAGTATTTTTATCCTGGGAAACCCAAATGGGAGAAATCCCAGAAACCTTCGTCTAGAGATGATAATTCTGAGAATAATGTACAATGAAGAAAGAGAAAATATGTAAATGCTTTCCAAAGATAGAAACCCTGAAAACAGTCTTCTTCTACAGTATATGCGAACTTCTCTCTCTCCCAGAAAACTGCAAACTTCTCTTGTGTTGCTGTGTTGCTGTTGTGTGGAATAATGAGGAGGGGCGCCTTCTATTTATATAGATTTTTCACTAATAATTTAACTGGGGCCGACTTCACTTAAGGGAGCAATATAATTTTATATTTTATTTTATTTCTTTTATTGCTGGCGTGTCACCCCAAGGTTTACATTGTTCTTTCTATTGGTTTGTATGAATGATTACAACAAGTTCAACTCCTGAAGGAGGACAATATACATAGCTTCTAAAGTTGCACAAACTCCAACACATATCAGGGGTATTTAGCCCCAAAATCAACACTCTACACTCTACACTATAGCCCCAAAACTTGGCCTTTACAAAGAAAAAATAAATCCCTCACTTTGGTACATCTGGAATGAATGCTTTGGACACTTAGAGGCATAACCACTAAGTTGCATGGGTACTCGTACTTGGGGCTTAGGGATGCGTACCCATACTGGGTGCTTGTACCGCCATACGCGCTATTGGAATGGGTACTATTGGGACTACCCGAGATCTACCTGGTATCTTGCCCAAGTACTCGATACTATCCATTGTCCAATCCAATACCAGTACTTGAAAAAAGGTAAAGTACCCCAATTTTTGGTACTTCAGGGGTACTTCTGGCCCACAAATCTCAGCTCATGAACTTCAAAATCCATTTTTTTTTAAAGTTTTGAAGTGGAGGGGGTAGGGTATGGTGGAGCCCTCTCCCAAAGATGTCCAAGCAGCCATTTGCTCCAATGACTTCCACAACACGAATAAACAAATTATCTTATTCTATTGTTACACAATTTCTAAACAACAATAGGCATACTTACATAGCTACGCTGTTATAAAATAATAAACCTGTAATTTCAGGTTAGTGGAACAAGTTCCTTACACAAGCCCAATTATTCTTCTTACAAATAACTTTCAATCTTTGAGGCATATCAAGACATATGTATCATGATTCATGTCTCATAATTCTTACATTATATATTCAAATTAGATGTATACATTGTATAGTGATGTTGTAGATGCTATTGACCTAGTATAGATGGCTTGAGGAAGCCAAATCAACTATGATGTTTAGTATTTTAGTATTTTGTATTTCATGTTTAGTGTTGTCGCCTAATTTGCAACTCAGGTCACGTGGCAGAAATCTTCAAGTTACTGGGTGCAACCTTGGGGGCAAACTAGAGCCAAGTATTGTCACTTGATCTTGACTCCTCCGTTTAGGCTAACTCCTAGCGAAGCCAAGGGGGGTGCTCCTTAATAAAAGAAAATCTAAGGTTGTTAATCTATGAAAGAAACAACATTATTCTAGGAGTTAATTGAATTTTAACCACAACAACAACATGAAAGAATTTAGATCAATGACATAAAATATACATCATCATCATTATTAAGCATAAACAAGATAATAAGCAAATAAAGGACAAGTGCCAAATATGAATATGATGCTTGTAAGGTAGTGCTGTGTTGGGAATGTATTGCAGTTTTCTTGTTGGTAAATTTTATGATTATTAGTGAGTATTAAGGAGTGGGCTTATTGTTGGTAAATTTTATCAATCAGAAGTGATCTTGATTACTGGGAAGGGGATTCCAAATATACTTGGGAGGCACATCCGCAAAGCAGTTTAGTTGAATGGAGTTGTCATTGACATCAAAGAAGTTCAGTGTAAGACAAAGGAAGCAATGATCCAACGAGGGGATCAAGTCAAGATCGTATCAAGAAAGTAGATCGACGGCAGGGAAAGGATCCACAAAGTAAATATGCGTGGAAGATAATATTCTGGAGTGCCAAAGTGAAGTTCCGTGTTTGATAATTGATGAATGGATGAGGGGATTCCACAAAGCGATCGACAATTCACAGGAGTTGCGGAAAAATGATAAACTTAAGCATAGTTAAAAATGATAAAACAAAGAGGTAATTTCGAATTGGTTTTTGTTTGTGAAAAGTCACGATGAAGGTATGTGACTGTTAGATGAAGAGACACGTTTGAGGGTATATAAACAATACTTTAGATTTTCAAATAGGTGTCTCTGTACATTCAATTGGAAGATTCATTGATGTAGAGAAGTTAGAGATCAAATTATCATATAAGGGTGGTTGGGAGGCGCTAGGGCAGGCAACAAGCCTGCAAGGGGGTCGTAGCCTCCTTCCAGTGGTAGCCGGTAAATAGGGTGTTGTAGCATCCTTTCAGTAGTAGCTGATAAACCAGGGGGGTCGTAGCCTCCTTCCAGTAGTTGCTTGTAAATAGGGTGTTGTAGCATCCTTGTCTGTTGTAGTGGGCATAACCTATTTGTAAATATAATTTTGCAGAATAGAAAGATTTGGTCGTTTTCCCAATTGGGCTTCCACAATAATATTGCGTGTTCTGTTCTATTGTTGATTTTATTTTAAGTGATAAAAATTTAAATCGATTGATTAATACTGATTCACCCCCCCCCGCTTCTCAGTATTGCTTGATATTCCAACAGAAGGGTACAAGGAATATGTCCATATTTATCCAATGTGGTCCTACACGTGAAATGTGAGCTAGATTGAAGTCGTAGGGGTGTGTCCAACTCTACACCAAATGAAGGTGTAGCCTAACGGATAGCTATGGTCACTATCTAGTTGTTCCAGCTTCACTGAAGGATTTTCCCACAAAAGGTAAGGTGTCGAAGTTGTTGGATTTCTGTCTATGGGTGCTAATTTTAAGAATGTGGATCTAATTACTAGACACTCTAATCCCTTTTTGGTATGACCAACTGACTGGACAAGCCGCATAGGTCCAGAGCATATGGGAGAAGAGCCTTGGTTATTTTTAAAGTTAAGCGAATGTGATGTTGTTTAACTAATCTAAAGATTGAGAATCTCTTTTCCCGTACTCGAGCAAGCTCTTTTAGGTACTTTGGGAATACACAGTTGGATTCGATTTATTGAAAGCTTGAAATAAAATGAAATGAAATTGAGCTATTTGCAAAGAAAAAGAAATGTTATCTGATTACTATCTACAAATATCTTTTCCAAACGCTACTTACTTGGGCAATCCCTTTCTACTAGGGTTGTACTTTGGGAAAGTGTAGAGGTTAGTATTTATTTTGCAAACATAACAAATTATAGAATTGAAATCAGCTAAACTAACTTAGAAAAGGGAAAGCAACTAATCTAACAATCACACCATGAAAATAAGGCGACACGGATCCCCCTTGGGGGGATGGGGTGTGGGCATTGGGTAGCTCATTTGCCTCTTTATTATGATTTTTTACAATTATTCTTTTTGGGATGCCTATGGTCCTTTATAAAGAGGATCCAACAGGCTTACAATGTTTTTATTGATTTGATGAAAGTAAAAGGGAAACTGGGGTCCAAGATAATCCAAATCTTCGCAATTTCGCTAGTGCTTCCTTCTACCCGTTCATGAAAAAATGAAAACCGACAAACAATGTGGCACTAAAGATGCCAAATTAATCATTAAAAACACACAATTTTCCTAGCTTTGAATACCGAAAGATAGACTTTTTATCAAATTGAAAGCTAGACTTCAAACAACTAGATCTACTTTAGAAAATGACTGAACTTTGGAGTGCAAAAGTAGATGTAATTATAAGGAAAGCTTGCAAATATAAAATAGCTTTTAGATTTATACTTTGAAGATAAACTATTAACTTTGCAAGCATGAAGTAACCATGAGAAAATTTAAAATAGATGTGAAGGAAAGAAGGATAGAAAGTAGCCCGAAGCTTGGGAATCTCTTGGGCCGTGGATTCCACTTTGTTGGAGAGCGGAGCGACTTGTTAGTTTTTCATCAAGCTAGCATTATGATCTTAGGATCTTTTCACTGAGAGAATAACAAGCACAACAATAAAACATAAGCACATCACAAGAGACAAGAGACACAGAGTTTTCCTCGGGGAAACCATAAAGGAGAAAACCCCGCAACTTCCTCTAAGATAGAATCAACACCAAAACAGTAAGAGATATCCCAAAACAGCAGTAGTCTTCTGTCTTCTGTCTAGTCCCAAAATTTCCTTCTCCAGTAGTTCGCCACACTTGGGAGAGCAAGTGATGTATTTCACAAGTGATAAATAGAGAGACTCTCACTCTCTATTTATATTCATCCATTCACTTGAGTTGCCTTTTCACACATAGGCTCAACCTAATAATTACTACTCGAGCCTACACCTTAATTAGTGTATAATAACTCAAGTGCCCCGAAACTGTGGGGACTTACCTAATGACTTGATATGACTTGTTTACATTATTAATCTTCCCGATCGGAATATCGGGGCATGATCACATGACTCAAATACATAATAGAAACATCCCGGAATAAACATCGGGTTACAATACATAAGATACATAGAAGAATACATTCCGAAGTTACATATACATCAACACTCCCTCTTAACTAGGAAGGTATTCTTTCGACACAATTTTTGGTCTTCTTCTTTGTATCAACTGGAACATCTTCGTCTTCAAGTCATCTTTGTCTTCAAGTCATTTTCGGATCTGGATCATCTCTCGATCTGGATCATCATCAAACATCATCACTGGATCTGGATTATCTCTCGATCTGGATCATCATCAAACATCATCACTGGATCTGGATTATCTCTCGATCTGGATCATCATCACTGGATCTGGATTATCTCTCGATCTGGATCATCATCAAACATCATCACTGGATCTGGATCATCTCTCGATCTGGATCATCATCACTGGACTGGATCTGGATCATCACTCGATCTGGATCGTTACTGCTGGATCATCATTACTGGATCTGGATCATCCCTCGATCTGGATCAACACTGGTGCTATCTCATGATTCTTCTCGTCACAGGAAGTTCTACAGAGCCAGCCCTTTTTCATGCTGGTTGTAGGCCTACCCTCATGTAGGTCTTCGCCCAGCACTTACATCTGACCTACTCGTCAGAAAGGCACGCCCAGCACTCACATCTGATCATATAAGAACCAATCCTATAATCACATCAGAAAGGCCCAGCACTCACATTCACCAGCATGATAGGACACACCTACTATCATCTGTGGAAAGGCACAGCGCTCACATCCACCAGCATGGTAGGACACACCTACTACCATCTATGGAAAGGCTCAGCATTTATAATCACCAGCATGGTAGGACACACCTACTACCATCTGTGAAAAGGCTCTGCACTTACAATCACCAGCATGGTAGGACACACCTACTACCATCTGTGAAATGGCACTGCACTTACAGTCACCAGCATGATAGGACA
This sequence comes from Pseudotsuga menziesii, assembly GCA_001517045.1. Classification (NCBI taxonomy): domain Eukaryota; kingdom Viridiplantae; phylum Streptophyta; class Pinopsida; order Pinales; family Pinaceae; genus Pseudotsuga; species Pseudotsuga menziesii. The sequence goes on from LPNX010446217.1 coordinate 29,102, forward strand.
CACCTACTATCATCTGTGAAAAGGCACACCACTCACATCCACCAGCATGATAGGACACACCTACTATCATCTGTGAAAAGGCTCAACACTTACATCCATCCAGGCAGGAACACATCCTGCTCACAATGATGGAAGGGCATGCACTCATATCTGATCACGAGGGAACACATCCCAGCAATCATATCAGAATGGCCCCCAGTCCTCGACTGAGCTACCTGGTAACTCATCAGGCGCCTCCATTCTCCTAGAGAATGGCAGTTGCCCTTACATCCGACCTGCTCGTCGAAATGGCCAACACTCACATCTGACATGGAAGGAACTTAATCCTTTAGCCATGAATAGAATGGTTTAGCCCTTACATCTGATCAAGTGGGAACACATCCATCTATCACATCAGAATGGCTACTCAGTCCTACACTGAGTGATCCTGGTAACTAACCAGGTGCCTCCATTCCTAGAATGGCAGTCAGCACTCATATCTGACATGGAAGGAACCAAATCCTTACCATGACAGAATGGCTCAGCCCTTACATCTGATTTGCTCGTCAGAATGGCTTTGGATCTCTAGCACTCATATCTGACATGGAAGGAACCAAATCCTCTCACCATGACAGAATGGCTCAGCCCTTACATCTGACCTACTCGTTAGAATGGATATGGGTCTCATCACTTTCTCTGGGAGGAAGCCTCGATCTGGAGGACACCAAGTCTCTCTCTGAAGTACTCGAACTTCATCCTAGCCAATGGCTTCATCAATACATCAGCTATATGTTCCTCCATCGCAACATACAGGAGCTTCACTGCTCCTCTCTGCACCATATCTCTGATATAGTGATACTTGATCTCGATATGCTTCAACTTGTCATGGAACACTGGATTCTCTGACAACTTCACCTGGTTGTCACAATATATACAAGTAGCATCCAACTGGAGATCAAATATATCAGACAGTAGCTTCCGCAGCCATACTGCCTCACAACTAGCTGAACAAGCTGTGACATACTCTGCTTCAGCTGTACTCAGTGCCACACAGGATTGCTTCCTGCTAAACCAAGAGATCACACCTGATCCCATACTGAAGCAACATCCTGAAGTACTCTTCCTGTCGACGGCACTGCCTGCCCAATCTGAATCAACATAACCCTCTAGGTTAATCTTTTGATTTGCATCGTACTTAAGCCCATAATCAATTGTACCCGTCAGGTACATCAAGGACCCAATCATCTGATGATACATCGTAGCATCAACCGACTCTGACGAAGCATCACTCAATAGCTTCAGGTTCGATGCCATAGGTGTGGTCATGCAGTCCATCATCCTGAATCTCTTCAGGATCTCTACTGCATACTTCCCTTGTCCAAGGAGGATCCCATCTGTACTCTGCCACACCACCATGCCTAGAACAATAGTGCATCGACACATATCAGGAGCATCACTGGTCTTCTGTCTTCAACCTTGAAGCAAAGGTTGAAGTCCACTTTACTCTTAGTAAAGCCTAGAATCATCAGTAATCTGCCCATCTTGTCGTACCATGTCGAACCTCAGGATCTTCTGCAATCACTCCCTCTGAAGCGGAGCATCATACTCCCTCTGTCTTCCGTACTCTATGCACTGAAACATTCTGTACTGGAGTGACAAGTAGTATCCATCTAGGATCACTGGATACTAAGATCCTCTATCTTGAACTTCTTCAAAAGTTCATCTTGCACCCTTCTGTGAGCTTGTCATCCTCTATCAACCTTGTGGCAAAGGTTAAGATATTCATCAAGCTCATCATGTATGCGTTATCCCATGGGTGTCTTTTGAACTCGTACAAAGCCTTCTTTCATTTGCACACATGATTATGCATGTCATGTGACTTCACTTCTATTAGCTGTAAATGTTTCTTTGTAGACTATGCCTTCTCTTCATGAGAAGCCTCATGCTACGAATCTTGCTTTGTATCCCATGATGTTTCCATCTACTGCATGATGGAACTATGAACTTCTCTTCAGGTCTCGATACTACGCCCAGACATCATTCTTCTTGAACTGATCTTCCCTTTCTTCTAGGTGGCTGGAAGGTTCTGCATTAATGATGTCACTGCACTCATCATATTATTCTTGTCTTTGAATTGTCGTCACTTGTTCTTCGTAACAAGTCTTCATTCTTCTTTGCTTGTAGGCGATTATGTATGCGATCTTTGCTACAAGTCAAATGCAATTGTATGGTTAGAAACATTTCATAAGGAATATTTGTACTGGCAAACACTTATGCATAAATATATGATCATGCAACTACTTTAGCCAATACACCATTCATCCATATCTCATTGAAACTTTCTAGATGCCTTCCATCTCTACCAGGACAACATTGAGATTGTGCACTAATCCAATATGTCAGCAAAGAGGTTTCATTCTAGATAAGTAGCAATGGAGAATTTGTATAGCCCCATGAGCTACTTACCCATCACATGCATATTAGTAGTATTCTGTCATTAATGCCAACATCCTATCATGCATAATACAATAACTGAATATAAACAAATGCATAACAAAATAATATAATGAAATGACAATTGAATACTTATCTTTATTTGTTTCGAGGGTAGACTCCTTCTTGAGCTTTCAGCTTCATCGTCTTCTTCATTCATAATAGCATCGTTTCTTATCCAAAGGCTAAGGTGGATAAGAAGTTCTTCATATTCCTCATTGATTGAGGGATCTTCTTTGGATGGCGATATCTTGATCTTCAATTGCTCCCCTCTTCTCTTCTCTTCTTATGATTCAAGCTTCTTCTTCTTCCCAAAGTTTGCTGAAAGTAATCACTTCCTTCTGGAACACATTCCTTGAATGAATTCCACGATCTTGGGAGGCCATTCAAGGTGGCCGTCATCACTTCTGCATTCTTCACTTTATCTTTTACTGCTTCAAGTTGTTCTTGATTTGAGAGACTCTTATGACTACATGGTCTCTGCATTCTAGATCTTCACATTCTTCAACTGGATTCTTTAGGTCATATTTTGATTTTTGTTCTTCCCTTCAAATAGCTTGAAATTCTGTTCTTCCGTTCTGCAACCCCATTCTGTTGTGGATTATAAGGAGTTGACAACTCCCTCTTAATCCCTGCTTCTTTGCATAGCTCTTTGAATTCATTCGAAGTGAATTCTCCACCATTATCTGATCGAATGGTCTTGATCTTCTTTTCAGTATGGTTCTTGATCAAGGCTTTGAATTCCTTGAACTTGCTGAACACTTCATCTTTGTTTTTCATAAAGTAAATCCATGTCTTTCTAGAAAAATCATCAATAAAGAAACATAGTATGCATACCCACTTAGTGAGTTTGCATACGTCGGAGTGGATGATTTCTAGAATGCCTTTGGCTTTGCTTTTGCTGCTAGGAAAAATGTCTTCTTTGTATTCTTCCCTTTCGCACATCCTTTGCAAACTCCATCATGCTTTGTTTGGAATGCAATAGGTAGTGCTCTGTAGTGCACATGTGC